>QGOA01001685.1:0-32434 GCA_003313075.1 Termitomyces sp. MG16
ACCAGCGGACATCCACAGAGGCCTACGCAGGTCCACGGGGTCTGGTTGGACCAAGAAAAAAGGTAACGTCGTCTTGCCCATCGTATGCCTGTGGGGGGGAATCGAACCCCTGGCCTTGGGAAAGCCTCCAGCAATGGAACGCACATTTAACTGTTGCACCACAGGTCCGTTACTAACAGATAGATTCAAAGGTCGGATAACACAATGAACGGACGCCCACCTACGTTTCTGCAGGTTCCCATATGGATTTTTTGAGGTGGAAGGGGGGTGGCATACCTTGCAAAAGAGTTTTCATGGCTTGAAAGGGGCGTTGGCATCAGCAGCCATCAGCTGGCATCCGTCAGAGTTCGTCGGCAGCCGTCATGACCTGCTGGCATCCGTTGGCATCCGTTGGCATCTGTCGTGCATCTGTCGGCATCTGCTGGTATCCGTTGGCAACCCCCGGCATCGTCCGGCATCAGGGCGGGAGAGAAGGAAACAGGGTGCGTGGGTGTCCGCCGCATGGGGTGGCATCTTGAAGAGCGTGGGGGGTGGCAGAAGAGGGATGGGGGTAGGGAGAAAGAGGGGGAAGGGGGAAGAGGAGGAGCGTGGGTGTCCGCTGGTACTTCAGCGGACGTAGCAGACATCGGACGTCAGGTCAGGGGGGAGGAGGGAAGCGGGGTGCATATAGTGGATGGGGGTGGCATGTGAGGTAGTGTGGGGAGTGGAGAGGATGGCACTGGGGAGAAAGAGGGGGAAGGGCGGAAGAGGGTGTGTGAGTGTCCGCTGTCTGCTGGCATGTCAGCGGACAGTAGCAGATGGTAGCTGATGTTGGCATGTGAGCCAGCTGATGTCAGCGGTGCAACCAGTCCCAGTGGTTCAGTGGAATATTCGTTTATTGATATTCAATATTGTGTACAGCGATGGGTTCTACTCCCCCTACTCCACCTTAATGGGGTCTAATGGTGACAATGGAATATTGAGAGGCGGGTTGGACTCCTGCTAGTGACAAATATTTTAATAGGGCCTGTAAGCCCTAATAAAATATCCGTTCATCACTCGCTAGCCTCATCAAGTTGATTTGTTAAAAACGCTAGAAATTACTGAAGCGGGTATGGGTTGGACAAAGTTGCACATAGTCATGAGATCTGGAATGATTACATGCGCAAAGACAACCAACCCATGCCACTGCAGAAATTTCTGGAGTTTTAAACGGATCACATTAATGATGGTAGCGGATATCAGCGGCCTGCTGCTCTAATATGCACTAGCAGGAGTCGAACCCACCTCTTGTGCACAATATGAAATATCAATTTATCAATATTCCATTGTACCACAGGCACTTACTTAGAAGTCAGGACAGTGTTCATGCTAGCAGATATCAGTAGCCTGCTGCTATTATATAATGTGCACTAGCAGGAGTCAAATCTGCCTGTCAGTGTGGCCTGTGGTAGTTGATCTGACCCACTCAATTTTCAGTATTGTGTGGAGTGGCAGGTTCGACTCCCCTAGTCCAGACTTCCCTAGTCCACCATAATGATGTATAATGTTGTCTTTTTATACTGCTGCATTTTTGCACTAGATGTAAACTGTACTGATTTTTGGTAAGGACCTGTAGTCAAATGGAATATTGATACATTGATATTTTATATTGTGCACAAGAGCCGGGTTTGAATCCCACTAGTGCACATCATTAGACATGACATAACTTTGTTTTACTAATTGTTATTTACATCTATTTTATTTCTACTGCCCAATTCGAGGGTTCAAGTCCCCCTTGTGTAATCATTGAAGAGTGTGTTGTTTTTTGCGTTCATGAGAGTGGCATAATGGAACAAAACAATGGGATGGTTAATCTTAGTGGACCTGAGTCTTGTCCAAACTAATTGAAATGTCTGTAGTAAAGTGCTATAGCCTAGTACACAATACTAGAGTGATATTTATGTATAATCCACAGAATGTCCTGTGGTCTAGCAGAATATTGTCAGTTTATGTTCCTTCTAGTGCACAACTGGAGGTAACAGATCAAACAGATTTATGATGGATTCATCAGCGGCACAATGGGATGGTTAATCTTGACAAAAAATATCAGTGGCACAACAGGATGGTTAATCTTGACAAAAAATAACCAACGGAAAAGCCAAGAATTATAGTAACTAAGGATTAAATTACTCATCCAATGTGTATTCCTCCTCTTCATTAGATTCATGTAATGCATCTGAATAAAACAAATCCTCATCAAGCAGGTAGTCTGCTGTCAAAAATGCAAAGTCATCCGGTGTATATGGCCCCTGAGGTCTGGGAAGTGTGATGTCTTCATAGTTCGCTATCAGGCCTGACGATGAAGATGGTAAGGGTGACTCTGTGGGGGATGAGTACCACCCGTCCCTATCCAGGCAGGACTCAAACAATGGGTAAGGAAAGGCCATGCGTTTGAATATAGCCCAGGGAAGGGGGAGCCAGGAGAGACTCTTAGAGACAGCATGGAGTTAACAACCGCAGGTTAGAAAAAGATAAGAACTAACCAAGGTTTCTGTTTTGTGGAGTAGGCTGGCCAGACTCAGAGCAGTACCTGTAACCAGCTCCTGCACAACACATGAGTATTACTCACGACCCACGCTAAGAGGAGGCGTACGGTGACTATGGATGGGTCGACGTCAACCATCCATTCTTCAGAAGCAGCAAGAGAGGAGGCATACGGTGACTATGGATGGGTCGACGTCGACCATCCATTCTTCAGAAGCAGCAAGAAGAATTTGGTACCTGCGTACCAGGGTCATAGTGTTGCCGTTCTCGTGGGGAAAGCCGCCGGTAGGCATTAGTGCAAGGAACTGCTCCAATCAGTCTAGGATAGCAGGACGGTAAAGATGTTCAGGCTCATCAAGGAGAAGGGGAACTACTGGCATGATGTGATACTGACCGGGTTAACAGCGCCAGAACCCATAAAGTACCTCAAGCTACTTGCAGGGTCGCAGATACTAGGGAATTCTTACATGTGCAAAACAATCACAAGGGGGGGAGGGGCGACAACAGCGATGCAGTTCATATAACTATGACAAAAGAAATCAAGTATCTAAAATCTGTCAGCCCAGTGGCACCACGGAGCCGACTTACATAAACAACATGGGAGACAGGCAAGCATCAAGGACCGGGCAAAAGGAGAGGCCTGGGAGGCCTCCAGCCTTCAGCAGGACCACAAAAAAGCTGGCCACCGGTAGACGAGCGGGGCGCCTAGCAAAGCAACGCGTTAGAAGGAAGAAAAGAGGTAATAAGGCAACGAACCAGGTAGTGACTCTCCTCCAGCAGCAGCTCAAGATGTTCTTTTGTTTCCTTGGTCGTGATTGCTTTATTTGGAGACTATCAGAAGAGAAGGAGGGCGAAAAAGGCAATAGTGCACCTGAAAAATCCAACTCCAGTTCTTCTCCATACCAAATCGGGTCAGTGGCAGCTCATCGTTCCAAATCTCACAAGCCGCACGAAGTAGCTGACAGTGACGACCTAACTCAATGACTCCATTGGTCAGCCTGGGCACGCCGACCGCCAGGTAGTGGTGGAAGAACGAGGTAGCACGTTCCAGGAAAGTGGGGGGATCAATCATGACATGAGTGTGATCACAGTGGGGAGTCCACACGATGCCAGTTGGGCTTTCCATAGCAAAGACTGATGAGACGCTGTCGAGGCATGGGCAATTTATAGGACTTGGACAGTGTTTTAACTAGCGACAGCATGGGAGGGCACTTCTCAAGAGGCTTGGACCCTGATGCAGACATGAACCAATAGGATGTGCTTGAACTTATTTTAGGTCGCACAAAGAGGAAGTTAACCTTCGAGATGTAGCGCTTATAGCCACTATCACCGAATAATCATAAGTGATCAGTGGCACTCTCTTTCTTATACATTAAAACTTCTTGCATGAATCGGCTTATTTTTCTACAGACAATACCTATTTCTTTCTAGGCTGGCGCGATATTGGCTATTGGGTTGCGCTGGTAATAGGGGTTTTCTATGCCATGATGATTTACTGAGTGTTTCCTCTTTTTTTCTTACTTTGTATTTTTATTACTTACAAACTGACAATTTCGGAACAAGGGGGGGGAGCGTTTATTTTAGTATGGCTATCACAAAACTACGTATCAAAAATTACAAAGTTTGCAAAGGTTTGAAGCGCTATGGGCCGGCGACTACGCATCAGACTTGGAAGGAGCGGGATCACCCAAAGGAAGCAAGTCCCCATCCTGAATGGCGTTACTCGCTTGCCACTCGAGTACATCAGTGATGTCATCATGGAGCTCAAGCAGGAGGAGCTCACGGCACGCTAAGGTGGAGACACAAGGACGTAGGAGGGTGAGTTCGCTACCGATGATGTCGGTCGCGTCCTTGACCTAGCAAAGTTGTTGATGGAGATTGGTGGCAGGACGAAGGAGAGTGACGGGATAAGAGAACTCATCCCCAAGCCAAGGGTAGGCGTTGCCGGAAACACGCATGGTGGGGGGAGGAGTCCAGAAGGATTGGACTTAGCGGAGGTCAGAGAAAAGGTGAACTGACTAGGAAATGCAGACTTACTCAAATGGTTACAGAAGCATGGGGAGTCCATTCATGGCGCTCATCGCCTGGGGACATGGCCCTAGCAGAGGAAAGGTGGATGCCATAAGAAGGCAAATACCTCCAGCGGCGACGGCGCTCGCCCTGAGCCACTAAGGTCCCTTCGGACTCAGGCGTGGTGGAGGACTCACGAGTACTGGGGAAGGAAGAGAGGCTATGAGGAGGGGTAAGAGATGGGATAATAGGAAGGGCAATGGGGGAGGTGCTAGCCGCAACAGGCTCGGGAGCAGGGGTAGCGCCGGCAACAGACATCACGACATCTTTGGTGGGAGGGATATTCACAACGACAGGAAACAAAGGAGTAGGGGACCTGGCGACAAAGAAGTTAGCGCAACCTGACAAGGAAAACTCAAAGACTACACACCAATTACCACTGGGGCCACTCTGATAAGGGTTAGCGGCGATAGGGGGAGTAAGGCAAAGCAGAAGAGCGCGTACCGCCAACAGCGCATCAGTGTTGACTACAGGCCCAGCCTCATCGTCATCCTCGCCCTCAGCATCCCTCTTGGTATCCTTGCCTTCATCAGTAGATGACTCGGTAGAAGACAAGACCATGGAAGTAGCAGGTGCTAGCTCCCGGCGCTTACCGGGACTCTTGCCAGGAGAGGTGACAACGGGCTTATGCTTAGAAGGGATGGGACGATGGGGAGAGTGGGCAAAGGGGGCCGCCACGGTGGTACCATCTTGGGTGGTGGGAAGTGCTAGGCTTGCAGCGCTAATCACAGTGGGCTGACGAGTAGCGGCCAGATCACGTTGCTGCAGCACAAAGACCCAGGTGTTACGAACTAAGACTGCATGCTCATAATTGCGTTGCATGATAGCATCCCTACCACATTCATGAGTACGAATCCCATTGAAGGCACAACCCCGTTTCAGCGCATCGCAGTGGTAGCAGGGGAGAGAGGCAGTAGGAAACCAGAAACCCTCAGGATCGTTCTCAGACCAGCATTTATCGCACTGAGAAAGAAGTTAGCGATGTCATCAACCTTTCAGGGACAAACAAGCACTTACCGCACCAATCTTCACCCTAAAGGTGCAGCGCTCCACAGGCGCCACTGTAACCTTCTTCTTAGCACCAAGTACTTGGACACCAGCCAGGAGGCCGGTGTCAATAACGGTAGTATCGCAATGAAGGCGCAACAAATCACAAAGCTCCGCATCGGTAAACATAGTCTGGTTGGGCACCTAAGGAGGACTTGATCAGGCGCTAGAGACAAGCGATTTTAAAAGGAAACACTTATGACATATAAAGGGGCAACACAAGCAGGACAACGCAAGCAGGGAGATTGACCTGAGAAGCAAAGTTAATAGAAGAACTAGAGGCAAGAAAACAAGGACATACGGTACGTTTAGGAGGGCTAGCGAGAGCAGGGGGCGTGCGATTAATAACAACGGCGAAGTTACAGGGGGGAAGGCGAGAAATAGTATGGGTAGGTCCGGGCCGGGGCTCACTGGCGGTAATGGCAATCCATTTGATGGCCAAATGAGGAGGTGCAGTATGAATGGGAGAAGCGACAATGGGTGCAATACAAGCAGGAGAAGCATCACCACAAAAAGGACTACCAAGAACGGAAGGAGGCAGAACAGAGACAGGAGCAGCAGGAGCAGCCGGAGCAGAAGGAACGGTAGGGGCTGATGAGGCACTAGGAAGACTGGCGACGGTGGGCGACATAGCAACCGACTACTCAGAGTTAACATGGAAAATATGAGGAAGAAGAGGAGGAAACTCACTTCGCCAACCTCGGTACTAGCCAGCAGAGGGTCGATCTTGTTGGACAGAGAAGGAGCCTAGTATGGGCGCTGAACCTTAGTGCCACAAATCCAAAATCAAACCTAAAAACTTACAAACAAGTCTGCAAATGGTCATAACCAATCGGCACCCTCATATTCGTGGTACCGAGCCATGCACCATTCACCAACCTCGATGCCCCACGCCCAGGAACTGTCAGAGCCACGGACCACAAGCCAGCACTGATAGAGTTGCATAATGCCAGGGACGGTTTGTGGCGCATCAGCGGGACCAACAGACTTAGCACGATTGAATAAATAGGAGGCCTTAGCCAGGAAATTGCAGAGAGCAGAGGCATCGAAAGGAGTGGACATGCTGGAAAGATGGGAAGGAAAACACGAGAAGGTGAAGTGCTGAAAACGACTTTTATAAGGCGCCGGCAGTATCATACAGACCATAGCGCAGTTAAATTAATGACGGTGTTTGACTGAGGACAGTCAATTTTTCAGTTGGGGGGAGATGATAGGCTTCTACTCAGACTGAGCACATCAAGGGACATTATAGGCCAACCAACACTTGACGTACTGAGGACTCTAGCGACCAGTTGGGAATATAGAACAGCCCTAGCTCTGGCAACCTACTACAGGATTTAGACATTTATCCTAACCACTAGCTACCAAGCCTTCAGCACACTCCATTCACTTATCCCAAGGATGAAGGAGGCTCATAACATATAGCGCTAACACGACAGCGGGAGAGGACTCTAACTAAATCCCAATCACTTCCAGAAGGAGCCAGCAGGAGGCGCTGCCATTTGACGAGGCACTTCAATCAGAAGTCTAAAAGGATCAATGATGGCAGCACTGGATATACTTAAATCCGACATCTGGACCTGTCAGGAACTGATACAATGTGTAGCACTGACATTAGCGCTCACAGCATCTGTCGAGGATTTTCCGACCATATCCCGGAACAGCATGGCCAATTGGAGTTATAATAAAAGTGAGCAGACTCATGCAATTCTAAGCCAATATAGAGTCACCGCTGGTTGCCGTGGGTCATAACGCCGTTGGTCGCCATCATTCATATGCAAAAGGTCGCCATTGACAGGTCACCATTAGAAGAAACCATGAGGAGAGGCGCTAGGAGGTAGCGCTGCAGATGGACTTGTATCTTGGCAAACACGGTAGCGCATAGTATATAAAAAAGCTACTTTACATGTATATAACAACAAATCATAACCCCTTGAGCACACAGTTACACTTAGCGTTCAAATCGCACTAGCTTCCCTTGACTTTGTCACTAAGCCAGGCGCTAGCTTTGTCTATCTCGTCCTCATCGTTTACGGTGCTACCTACAGGCACAATACGCTGCACTACTCGTCTTTTCCTCAATATCTGTGTTTAAACTATGACGCTTACTGTCTGCCAGGTAGCCCCCAAAGTTCTATAATTTAGCGCATCGTTTTATCACCTCCACTCAAGCACACCAGGACCCTGTCAGGACTCCTCACAACTATGCACACCAAGCGCTGGAGACGGTGTTGTACTGTGTATACGTCCAGTGCACCCAACCACAGTTGGCGTCATCAGCGTCAAGTGTTGGTTGGCCTATAATGTCCCTTGATGCACTCAGTCCGAGTAGAAGCCTATCACTGTGGTCTTGGAGGGGCAGCTGGCACTGAGCATGCACACAAGTGCAAACCCAAAGAGGCTGTGCCAATGAATGCACATGGCACGGTCCATGGCCAGACTGGTCCATACGTTGGGCATCCCAGGATGCCCATAGAGGAGGGCATAGGAGCCCAGGTAGTCCAAAGCAAAAGGCTGCTTTGGGTCAGGGGGAGTCAGGCCAACGAAGGCCAGTCTCCCACTTTCCTTGCAGCAGTAGAGCCACGATGGGACAATCATCTGCAGGACTTTCTCCCACTCCTCTGAACTCGCAAAGGGTACCGCAATAGTCTTGTATAGGATCTTGTCGAGTAGTTGAGACATTGTTTTGTCTCGGGCAGTAGGGTAGCAGTTCAGTGCCACCTGTTTGAATTTGTTGAGCAGTAGATAGCCCAACTGATGCCGACAAATTGGCATAAACTGGTTGTTCACCAGTGCATGGAGCTGGCAGAGTTCTCAAGGACTGCGGGGAAACCTGCAAGGTGCCACTTGGTACACCTTGCTGTTGTGGGGCGTCTGCACGGTGTTGCCTTCTTTATCGGCCTCGAAGGCCCTGGCTGCGTGGGCTTCTTGCCCGATGAAGATAGTATTGGTCACTGGCGACCAATAGAACTGGGGGAATAACCCCACGCCAAAGAATGAGTTCTGGTGCTCAATAGTGTGATCACGGTAGATCACAACACTGAGCGCATCAGGGATGTGCCCAGTTTCATCCTCAAGGAGGGTGGCTCCTTGTTTGGCGCTATCCTGCACCTGATGGTCCATCTTGGCCCATCAATTGCTGTTGTGCCGTTCGTGTGCCATACGTTGGGCTGCCGTCTCGTGCGGCACAGGGGATTCCATGCAAGCCTCTTCAGGCTCCTCATACCATTCGTTATTGGAGGGTGGGGATGGCAGCCTCTCTGGCATAGACATGTCAGAATGTGGGTCCATTGCCCACACACACCGCGGAAGTTGGGCTGGCAGGCCCTCTACCAATATTGCGGGTAAGAAGGGGATGTTAGCCCCTGGGGCCCCTTTTGGGGCATCCTCGGGGAAGTGCATGTTGACATATGCATGCCCTTCCAGTTGCTTACCCCGACGATCCTTTTGGGGTTGCGAGGCCTTAGCCTCAGTGGGGCATGTGCTGCTGCCCTGGGAACTCTGCTCCCCAGAGTGCGTGGTGGATACCACAGATAATGGTTGTGAATATGCGACCTCGGATGCGCCACTAGCAAGGCGCTGGATGAGCCAAGGGGTGGCTGGAGCAGGGGCATCTTCATAGGGAAGGATGTCCTGCCCTAGACTGGCGTCCCTGCTGGAGATGACAACGCTCGACTGAGTCGAGTAGGAGGGTGTGTCCTCCACTCCTTGCCGACACACCCTTTTGCTGGAGTCGGTGTCCCAACTCGGGGGTGTAGTCTGCCGCTTATGAGCGGCCGATAGGACAAGGAGATCAGTTTTGCGCTGAGCATGCATATGATCCATATCGTCCATCATCCGGCTGATGAGGACGACCACCTCCGCATTGCGGAGGAATGACAATTCTGTGGGTATGTCATACCCATTGTCCCCCAAGTGTTGGAGAAGAGTAGCCAGGACTAAGTCCTGGTTGAGACTGGGCTTGATAGCCTGTGCTTTTCCTTTGTCACATCAAGAACGTGACTCTTCTTCCGAGCGGGGCTTGGGTTGGTGTGGCATCTCCAGCCGCTGTAAAAGGGAGAGCCTGGCCAGGCTCTCCGTCGGCGCATTGGCCAATGAACTGATGCTTAGTTCTGTATTGAGAGTTTGTGTGCTCTCAATGGCCATGGGGGCCTGTGCAAGGGATGCTTGGCGTCCCTCTAGATTGTTGACTGGTACTGTGGTCGACAGGGAAGTTGACTTGCCTCCCTTGGCTAGCGCCTCGTACTAGGGCATTGCGCCCCAAGCCTCCATCCAAGCTGGGGGGTACGGCATCATTACAGGCACACCACCCATGCCTGGGTAGTGCGCCAGGCCAGTAAACTGGGGAAAAGGATGTGTCCCCAGCAGCCCCATTGCTAGTACAGGGGCAAGCTGCCTCCATCCTGACATCGCTTGGAGGCTGACAAGCCCCCCATACTGGTGTTGCTGGGATTGGCCCTCAGCGTAATGTGGCGCATAAGCACCCGCTACTGGTTGTTGGGGCTGATAGCCGCCCACAGGTGTGTTTTGGGGCATAACATTGCCCTGCATGAGTTGGTGTGGCGGATAGCCAATGATCACTGGCTGCTGCGGTGGGTAGCCCGCCGCTGGTTGTTGCTGCTGCTGTGGGAAGCCCACAGCCTGTGACAACTCCTCAGTGGGCCATCACATCAGCACAAATTTTGTGCAGCATGGAGGGCAGGTACCCTCCATTGAGCTCAAAGGGCGCATACCCTGTCATCTCTGAGATACTCGCATTAATCATGAACTCAGTGAGTGGACACCAGTCCACCCAGTCCCATTGGTCAGGGTGAACAACTGCCCTTAAAATCTGGCCTATACTGCAGTTGGCCTGCTCAGTTTGCCCATCCGTCTGAGGATGGAATGACGTCAACATGAGGAGTCAAGCTCATAGCAGTTTGTGGAGTTCCCTCCACTATTGAGACGTGAACTTTGAGTCATGGTTGCTCACAATAGTATTAGGCAGCCCATGCAGCCTAACAATCTCCCTGAGGTAGATCCATGACAGCTCCTTAGCTGTCAGTGTAGTTCGCACCAGTATCAGGTGCACCATGCTCATCATGCGGCAGATTACCACCCAGAGGTAATCGAACTCTCTAGACTCGGGAAAGGGACCTACAAAGTCCATTCCAATGGAGTCCCAAGGTTTTACCAGCATGGATAGCTGGTGTAGCTTCCCAGCAGGAAATCCGGGGGGCAACTTTGCCCTCTGACATGCTGCGCATGAGGCGCAGAACTTAGTCACTTCTTGGGCTATACGTGGCCACCAATACCAGCTACGGATGTATCCCAACATTTGTGTGGCACCAAAGTGCCCCACCAGTGCATGGGCCTGGTCCAGTACTCACATAACAATGGTTCGCATATGGGGAAGGCAGACCACTGCCACCCCTTGATGGTTTTCTGTCGTGATCAGTCCACCAGGCTCCTGCCTGAACTGAGGATGGTCATTGAGATTGGCAATTATCTTGGCAAAGAGATAGTCATCACCATATTCCCACACCACTTCCATTCAGAAGTCGTCGCTGCTCAGGCTAGGGGGCTGGGATGAAGGCAATTCGCCTTCGAGCATCTCAGCCAGAGTAACGGATCTGTCGGGGCGCTTGCATTCCCCAGGTGATGCTGGATCCATGACTTCATGCTCCTTGAGCAGCTGAGCGGCTACATCCTGCTCTTCATGCTGCTCCCTGAGACAAGTACTTTGCCTCCACTCGTCATCACACATCACACGTACATTCAGGACATGCTCTCTGAGTTCCTGGTATTGGTGGAGAGGTAGATCCTCTCTGTCTGGGTCTATGCAGCAGTCTGCCTGCACATACTCATGAGGCTCGTGAGCCTCTCTGACTACATTGCTCTCAAAGTAGTGAGACAAGCAGTCTGCCACTTTGTTGAGTTCACCTTTAACATAGGTGATGTCGAACTGGTATCTTGACATGTAGTCAATCCAATGTCGCTGCCACGGCAACAAGTTCACTTGAGTTTTGAAGAACTCAAGTGCCTTGTGATCTGTTATGATGTGGATGGGGTACCCCATCAGCTTGTCCTCCCAGTTGAGGAGGGCTTTGAGTATGGCTAGAGTCTCCAGCTCATGCACAGCATAGTTTTGCTGGGCAGTTGTGAACTTCTTCGACATGAGCCCTGCTGGACGGCAAGTCTGCCAGCTACTTCCCTGACCATACATGGCTCCGACACCTGTCTTAAACATGTCGCAAATGAGCCATATCAGCTCGTCCCATCTAGGGTTGATTGGTCAAATTACTGGAGTCTTTGTACAGATCTGCTTGACCATCTCAAAGCACTGCTGGTGCAGTGGCCTCCAATTGAACGGTGACCCGTTCTGCGTCATGGCCATGAGTGGCCCAGTATAGGCAGTGACATCGGGCAAGAAGCTCGATATGTAGTTGACAAGGCCAACGAATTGTTGGATGTCATTGTAGTTTTGTGGTGTGCACCACTCCCAAATACGATTGAGCTTGTCCTGATTGGGGTGTATACCCCGCTCATCAATGACATGCCCTAGGCAGTCTATACTTTGAGTGTAAAGCTCACACGTCTTCCACTTCAAGTATAGCTTGTACTTGCGCAGTCGTTTGAACACAACTCTGAGGTGCTGCTCATGCTCCTCCATGGAATCCGAATAGATGAATATATCATCTAAGTAGATGTGCATAAAACGTCCTATCACATCTTGGAAAATAGAGGTCATGAGCCTCTGAAAGGTTGCAGGGGCATTACAGTCCCCAATTTGCATTATGTTGCTGGTGAACGTGCCCATGATTGATGCAAATATGGTCTTGGGTACGTCTTTGGTGCGGATGTACACCTGCTCGTAGGCATCAGTAAGATCAATCTTCAAGCAATACTTCGCCTGAGCCACATCTTCCTGGATCACCTCCTGATCTGGTAAAGGCATTACATCCTTTATGGTATTGTCATTGTGCTGATGTGCATCAAGAGCAGTTCAAAGGGTTCCGTCCTTTTTTGGGATGCACAGTCATGGTGCAGCCTGAGCAGTGGTGCATGGTGACCACCACTGAGCATTCAAATAGTGATTAGTTTTATCGCGTAATTGCTCCTGGAGTGTGTGTGGGCAGTGCGGCAAGTGATACTTGTATTGCTTGCTCTCGTCTATGAGATTAATCTCATGGTTCACTTCCCACCAGGGCGGGAGCTCCTCCTTGGTCCTATTGACCATATCAGCAAATTCTTCTTGCCATTGCTGATGCAACCGAGGTATATCATTGCAAGCACCCAATTAACACTGTCATTGGGTATATGCAGTCTCAGCAGTGAATCCACTACCGCTGCCTTACAAGCCATGAGGCTTGTTCCTTCGCGTATGAGTGAGTACACTATGGACACTTTGTCCGAAGCTGGCTGGCAATATGCTAGTGTGACGGTCATCCATCGCTGGTGCGTGTTTCGTGCACATGTGGCTGCCACCAGTTCGTTCCATTCCTGTGGCATGTGAGGATCATATGCCTAGTTGTACTCAGGAAGGGGAGCTGGTCGCTCCCATAAGGACTGTGTGTCCTTACATTATGAGGCTTTTGCCTCTCAATTGCTGTCCCTCAAGTCATCTAACTTGACTTGGGAGGACGTAGGTGGACATACATCCACTGAGTCCTCAGGCTTCTTTGCCTTTTGCTGCCATCTATATGGAGGCTTTGCGCCTCGACCATCACAAGAAAGTATTTGCTCGTCTCTTGTCTTGGAGGCTTGATATTCCTCCTCACTCATCATCACCACATTGTGGTCTGAGCTCAGTCCAGGCATAGCCTGTACTTCCTCATCCACCGCCGACCAGGTCAAGGAGAGTCCTTGCGCTTCTCCGTAGTGCGGTGACGTCACAGGCAATTATCAGTGTCATCTGCGGTAGCCTGTTTGGCTGGGATTACTTTCCCATTTACTAGCCCACATTATTTTTTTTGGGATCGTTTGAGGACAGCCAATCCGTCATCGCCGCTAGGCACTCAGAGTTGCTGTTGCAACTGTAGTACTTGTTGTCATAGACATCATCATATACATCGACTGTAACGTACTCCTCCCCCTCCACGACCACACTCTCGGGCTCAGTGCCCAATGCCTCATCTGGGGGCTCTTGGTCGTTTGTGGGGTGCTCTGCCTCAGATTTGGCAGACACGTCTCCATCACTCCCACTCGCAGCTGCGGTATGTGCGGCTTGTAGGTGGGCCCAGGGTGTATACCCCTTCCTCAGGGCTCCCGGCTTTGTGGGGCAATTGGTAGTGTAGTGGGCTGGCTGGCCGCACGTGAAGCAAGTCCCCGTCTGCTCTGGTGGGTTGGCTGGCTTGAACTCCAGCCTTGGTTTAGGGCATTCTCCATCCGGCACCCACTCTGGGCATGGGCAGCTTTGCCCTCAGTTTGTAGCAGGGGTTCTGTGTACCACGAACTGCGTGTTGTGGTCACGATCCAAATTGGCCTTCTTGGCCAAGACGGTCCCCACATGCTGACTCTGTGAGGGTGCCCCAGCAGGCGGTAGTCACCTGCTTCCCCCTTTGTAGCCACTCCAATGCTCGTAGTGGTTAGCAGTCTTAAGGGACTGCTCATACCTGATGGCATATGCCACAAACTCCTCCACATTATTGACCTCTGGGGACAGTCCATCCTCACATATCAGATAGCAGTGCATATCCACTGGAATGCCATCCAAGAATGTTTCAAGCATTGTATACCCGTCCAGGTATACTGCCATATTCTGGGCATGGTCATTAAGGGTATTGTAGAACCCTTGTACTCCCAACTTCTCAGTGTACTTGGTGGACTGGAAGTCCTGCCTTGCATCCTGTAGTGTGGAAGGGTGCACGAATTGATCATATAGTCCTGTCAGGACTCCTTTGAACGTCCACTCATACTGGACCTGGTTGACGTGCAATACTGCTCATCAAAACCACCCCATGGCCTCTCCAGCCAAGAACTCAGGCAGAACAAAGATTTGTTCTTGTTCCATATGGTTGCCTCCATACAAGCACATCGCAAGGTGGGTGCATACATCCATTGCCCAATCCTCCAAGTCACTGAACTTGGACGTGCCTGTGTAGGTGCAAATATGCCTACTATCTGCTTTACGCAGCTTCACCCCATCTGGTAACTATAAGGTTACCCCCAGGGCATCATCAACTACTCAATGCAGGTGATTGTGCATGGCTTCACAATGCATTTGAATGGCCTCCCGCTGGCCCAGGCATCTAGTCGCTAAGTCAGCGGCATGGGGAAGTGACTTCCCTCATCCCCCCTGCGGCGGAAATCCTGAGCCTCCTCAACTATAGGCATAATTGCCCTCGTCTCGAGGAGTTGATCTAGGGCCATCATCCCAACCATTTCCAGGGGCATCACATCTTGTGGCACCATCTTGATCGAGGAAGTCTCCTGAATCATGATCGTTGTGCTGCCCTGGGTCTGAGGAAGCTTGATTCTTGTGGCGCTGCATCATGAATCAATGACACATCTCGTCAATGGGCTTAGTGCCCTTGAATACGATGCCCTGATTGTCAATAAGGGACTGTCCCTTAGTCCTGAGGTCGCCATTGCGCATATGCTGATACGCAACTCTGTCGCTCAACGTTTCTGTCATTGGCACATGTGGCATCACAGATGCCTCACTTTCCACCTCGAGCACAGTACTATCATGTCCATCCAGGCCTGACATATCTGTTCTAAGGGCTTGGTTACGCATGTGTGGGGGCTCCTCATGCCACCCTTGTCCTGCTGGAGTATAAAAAGTACTCACCGGCTTTACCTTGGGCACTTCCTGCACCCATGCTAGTGCTTCTACTAGCTCAACTCCAACATCTTGATTATGACGTGCCGAGCATTCCTTGGATGTGTGGCTCCAGGGGGTTGACACCCCGGATTGCCTTGCAGCCTTCCGCTGCAAATACATTTGCAGTTCCATAGTGAGCACTCTTACCATCAAATCAGTGTATTTTGTACTGAATATATTGGGCACTTCATGCCCTTGTTGTCTAAGTGCTACTATATGCGCTGAAGCGTAGTGCTTGAGTCGCACTTGGGTGGTGTATTTTATCACCTCTGGGTGCAAATCCCAGAACACCCACAAACGCATGGTGTACATGGTTTTCAACCGCTGCTCCTCTGCTCCAGCATTGTCATTGCTTGATGACTCAATCACCTCCTCTGGATGCTCTGCAACCTCTGGGACTTCCTGCACTGCTGGTGTGCATGGAAATTGGTTTTCTGCGTGGGCTACTTCAGGACTTGCAGCCTCCTCCGGTACCTCTTCTATGTGGGCTTCCGCTATTCTGGAGGGCATTGAGCCTGCTGCGGCCCACCTGGCCCTACTACTCCAGCTCAGAGGGATAGCTCCCCCAGTCCGTACCAACAACTCAGTGTCTCCTGAGACGCCATAGGCACCTGTTGACTGTTGGCCTTCCTCAGGGGGCTCTTTTGAGGCTAGTCGGCTAGACCATCGCAGTCCTTCTAGCAGCTGCGTAACTGAGGGAGTTAATCCCCCTGGCATCTTGTCCTGAAGCCATTGCTGACCATCCTGGTGTGAGCTCTCAGCTCTCCGGGCCTCACTTTCATTCCCAGACAGGTCGGTGCTCTGACCCCGGTCTTGAGCCTTGGGTCTTGACTGACCCGCATTGGACGCTGACGTGTCCTGGGTATCTGCTGGGTCTCCCCGTAGGTTGTGGGCATTCCACCCACCGTCAGTGGCAACTGCAGATATGGGATTACTCATTGATTCCCTGTTTGAAATTTGCATGGTGTGGCTGTGCAGGAAGCTCAAGAAGCTGATAGAGTTCTGTCAACAAACTCAGCGACTGCCATCAAATGCTAGGCAATAGATCCTAGCTGGCTGATTCAAAAAAATGTAACAAAGTTACGAATTTGAGAGAGCTTAGTGTGCACACAACACTGAATCAGACCAGACCGGTCTATTGACAATGTAGTTTACAACAAAATAAGCTGCTTATTAAGCAGCAGGTGGTAGGTATTTATATGTATGTAAATAATATTATAATAAATATAATATTGTATGCTAAGTACCTAGTAAGTAAGTAAATGCTATGTGGCGGTGGCCACATAGCGGACTACACTACAAGGCGCTAGGAGGGTAGCGCTGCAGATGGACTTTTATCTTGGCAAACATGGTAGCGCATAGTATATAAAATAGCTACTTCACATGTATATAACAACAAATCGTAACCTCTTGAGCAGATAGTTACACTTAGCATTCAAATCGTGCTAGCTTTCTCTGACTTTGTCACTAAGTCAGGCGCTAGCCTTGTCTATCTCATCTTCATTGTTTACGGTGCCACCTACAGACACAATACACTGTGCTACTCATCTTTTCTTTTATATCTTTGTTTAAACTATGACGCTTACCATCTGCCATGTAGCATCCGAGGCACTATAATCTAGCACATTGTTCTATCACCTCCACTCAAGCACACTGAGACCCTGTCAGGACTCTTCACAACTATGCATGCCAAGCACTAGAGACAGCATTGTACTGCGTATACATCCAGCACACCCAACCACAGTTGGTGTCATCATTTTGGAGCCTACTGTGAGGGGTTCTTCTGAGACAGAATTCTGCTGGAAACTCAAGCCCAGCAACAGCGCTGCCTCCTGTTGGAGAGCGCATTTGAACCAAGCACTACCAATTCACCACACTTACCAGGCACGCTACCAAGGCAGACTTTGAATCAGGAGCTTGAGGCCGCCCCAGACAGCCTAGCCAAAAGCTTTTTCTCTTTTTCCTGACTGTTTGAGTACTTAGCAGGCAAAAGCCATATGCTGCTTACTCCTCTAGAAGAGTTATCTAGGTTATTATTGCCAGAACCTAGCGACTCAGAACTAACTGAGCCTGTACCTACGACATCAACACTAAGTAACATGAGCACCAACACCCTTCCTACTTCGACAAACACACCTACTGGTATGGATTAGCCAAATAATCAGCACATGCCACCCAGAAACCACTTCTCGTTGCCAAAATGGGACGAAACAAAGCCCTGTGAACTAACGCAGTATTTCAAGGAGTTGGAGTAATTGCTACATGACTACCACATGACTGATGATACGCAGATGAAGGAATACACCGCCAGATATATCTCATATGATACAGCCAAATCATGGACAGGTTTGAAGGAGTTCCAAGGACTTACCAATGATGCAGTGCCAAGGCCTTTTACCTATAATGAATGGAAGAAGGCTATCATTCATTTATATCCTGGCGCTGAAGAAGCTACACATTATATGGTAATGGAAATCCAGAAGCTGGTACAGGACACCTTTGCAGCAGGAATCCATACTCTAGGAGCGTTATCAACTTATTATCATGATTTCCAGTGGATAGCAAGATGGCTCGTCCAAAATGGAAAGTTATACAGAAACGAGGAGTGCCGTTTGTTTTAACAAGGATTCCTGACTTTGTTATGGACTAAGATTGTGCAACGCTTGGAGATTATTATACACGACCATCATCCCAAGGAACCTTATGACATAGAAAAGGTCTTTGAGGCAGGAAAGTATGTATTAAAAGGCATGGATACAGGTATACCTTTACAGCAACCTAGCGTGGACCATGGAGGAATGGCACCCAAACTAGAGTTGCCAGTGCCTAGTGCTGCCAATGACCGCAATGGGTATGTCAAGAAGGAGGATTTGGAAAATGCTGTTAACAATGCAGTCACTAACATCATGAATAAACTGGAAACCTTGATCTTGACTAGTCTCTCAGCATCAAGAAACAACGTACAGATGGGACTTTGCCACTTCTGTGGTGAGCCAGGACATACCATGACCAGGGGTCAATGCACTATCCTTGAACAGTATTTGCGACAAGGGAAAGCACGCCACAGGATGGATGGTAAATTAGTCTTACCTTCGGGTGCTAACATTCCCCTTTATCCTGAGCATAAGACTTTCCAGGGATGCATTGACAAGTGGCACTATCGAAACCCCAGGAACTTAGCAATAGGTAACTTGACTAGTACAGTGACAACTGAGGCAGAAGCGACTCCTCAACAAGCGCTAATTCACGAAGTACTCCAGCTAAACGCTATCAGCGACTGACCTACGTTATCACATGAGGAGAGAATTGAGACGCTAGAAAAGGAGCTGAAGTTGCTAAAGAATCAGGTTTTCAATGGGGTAGAGATCAAAAAGGGCAAGCAGCCTTTAAAAGATTATAGGCCATCAGGCACGACAACAGGCCCCACCCCAGCAAAAGCCTCAACTTCTAGCGCTAATGACGACATACCCAGAGCAACTAAGGCACTGGCCATTATGGAGCCGCCACTGCATCCTTATGCTGGCCTTGGGGGCAACTATGCCCCACCCCTTAATCACAACTTCGGAGTGCCAGACAAACCTATGGGGGGATATCAACCCACAGTGCCTATATACAACCTGGAAAAGTCTAAGGTAGTTTTTGATTGCATCATGCAAAGTCAGGTTACGCTGTCAGTAGGAGAGCTATGCAGTGTGGTGCCAGACATCAGAAATCAGATGTGTACCGTGGTTACACCTCGACAAAATGTAGCTAACAATGTAATGGCGGTGGATAAATGCGACGACATGCTACCTGGATTCGCATACATAACTGAGATGGTAGCACCGGAAATTAAGGAAGAGGCCACACCACCCAAAGAAGCTATGTCCATTGACCCGGTTGAAACCTACCTTAAATTGCTAAGATCTAGCGATGATCCTGCCATCCTGACTGTAGCCCAAGACTCTCATGTGATTCGCTCAATTATGTTGACAGTTGATGGAAAAAGCGAAATAGAGTCTATTGTGGACAGCAGATCACAAATCATTTCAATGGCTGCCAACGTCGCTAATGAACTGGGCATTATTTATGACCCAACAATCATTCTTAACATGCAGAGCGCTAACAGCACGATTGATCAACCCTTGGGAATGGCATGGAATGTGTCCTATGCTATTGGTGACCTTACGTTCTACCTTCAAATTCACATTCTCAGGTCACCCATGTACAATTTACTATTGGGAAGGCCCTTCAATGTGTTAGCTTGATCAGTAGTCAAGATGACGTCCAAAGACAAAATGATGCTAACTATTAGCGACCCTAACTCTGGGGTCAGGAGAATGGTACCGACATTTCTCCGAGGGAAATTCCAGAAGCCAGGACTGAGAAAGTGACCTTATGTTAGCGACAAGCCTTGTGAGTGTTTTCCAGCACCATTGAGAAGATGAGTGATGAGGATCATGGAGATGAAGCACTTATCTTGGACTATAATCATCGGACTGGGCAAGTAACCCTTATATCACATACCTCTTTAGCCCATGAAATTTTGAACTCTTCTATGTTGCTTACTAGCAAAGCCTTATCCTACTTATATCTCACCGCATCCGATATTACTGAAAATCTTTTGACAGACACTTATTTTGTTTCTACTCCTGATTCTAAAGGACCGTTGATATCTGGTTTTGCTAGAAACCAAAATTTCACTTATAATACATTTGCTAACAACAGTACCTCTAAGCGCAAAGGGGTTCAGATTAAAAAGAAGTACAAGCCAGTAGTGCTTAAAACAAAACCAGTAGTGAGCGTCGTATCTGAGGAATTTCACATTGAGAGAAAAATCATTGGCAACCCGTTAGCGACCCTTTCCAAACTTAATCTGAATCCGCTACCCTTTGAACCTACAGAACAATTTATGGAGGAATAACAGGCACTATTCCTTAGTGCCTATAATATAGGCTTCCTATTGATGGTGGAACTAGATGTATTAGTCAACATTATGCAAAAACAAAATGAAGCATTTGCTTGGGAGGATTCAGAACACGGTAAACTTAGAACTGACTTCTTTCCACCAATAGTTATACCAACAATACCTCACATACTGTGGACTGAGCATAACCAACCTATACCACCGGGCATTGAAGCCGAAGTTTGCCAAATTATTTGCTCTAAGATAGTGGCAGGAGTGTACGAGCCTTCTGATTTGGCCTATAGATTGAAATGGTTTTGCGTACTAAAGAAAAATGGGAAGCTATGTATAGTTCACAGTTTGGAACTGCTAAACAAAGTCACGATTTGTCATTCAGGGGTACTGCCCTTCCCCAATCGTGTCGCTGAATTGTTCACGAGAAGAATATGTGGCGCTACCCTGGATCTGTACATTGGCTATGACGAGTGCTTAATTCACCCTTCCTCTCACAACTTGACGACATTTCAAACACCATTTGGGGTGCTACAACTGGTTACACTTCCCATGGGATGGACTAATTTGGTACCCATATTCCACGATGACATTACGTTTATTCTACAACCTGAAATACCCCACCATGTGCTTAGCTTTATCGACAATGTAGGTGTTAAGGGCCCAAAAGATTGGCGCCTTGTAAATGGCAAGCCCAAAGTGCACCTGGAAAATCCCAATATCCGCATGGCGCTATGGACTTCTTTCAATTGGTTAACCAGGTGCTCCAGCGCATGAGCTCTCAGGACACAAGTTGGTTCTTTGCGCACCGCAATTTAAAATTTTAGGGCACGTTTGCATGCCAGAGGGCAGGATCCCTGAGGAGAGCTGATTAGCGCTTCTGGAGAAGTGGGGAGTCTGTCATAACCTCTTGGAAGTTCATGCGTTTCTAGGCACAGTGGATGTTCTGCGCATGTTCATACACCATTTTTTACATTGGGTGCATGCTCTTAATCGCTTAACTCGTTCTGGGGTCCCCTTCAAATTCAGACCTGACCAAATTAATGCCCAAAAGGATTTAGTAAAGGCGCTGCAGGAAGTGAAGCTGTTGGTACCCATTGACTATACTACTTCTGATCCCGTTATACTTGCCGTTGACACCTCCTACATTGCGGTTGGCTTCTTTTTATGTCAATGTGATGGTGCAAATCGAAAAATCAGATGCTACAATCGCTTCGGATCGATTATCCTTAATGACAGAGAATCGTGTTACAGTCAGCCCAAGCTAGAATTATATGGCTTGTTTCGGGCATTTCAGGCACTACAAATATATCTCATTGGGGTTTGAAATCTGATTGTCAAAGTTGATGCATGCTACATCAAAGGAATGCTCTAGAATCCAGACATTCAACCTTTGGCTAGCATGAATTGCTGGGTAGTAGCAATACTAATGTTTCATTTCGAGCTTGTTCATGTCAAAAGTGCATTTCATGGACCTGATGCATGGTTTTGTACATATTATTCAATTACCTATTTCAGCCCTTCACAAAGATTGACCTATCTCAACATGGCTACATCCTATTATCCCATATCAACCTAAACCGTATCAGGCTCCATCGACTTTTTACATGGCCAGTATCTATAACATTGCTAAGCCATTTAATGATCTAAAGATAGTCAAGGAACCCAGACCCTTACAGGAAAATAGTCACCGGAAGACCAATGAGTTGATCAGGTTAGGAAGTGGCTACAGGATTTGTGCCAACCATCAGACCTTATAGATATGGAATATGCTATCTTCATCCGATATGCGATGACTTTCTTTATAGTTGAAAATCGACTTTGGCAACAAAATAGGGCTGGCGCTCACAAACTAGTAATCAAGCCAGACAGTCAATCAGAATTCTACGTGCTATGCACAATGACTTAGGGCACCGGGGACTTTATGTGATGCAAGCAAATCTATTGGAATGTTTTTGGTGGCCTCAAATTAGCACCGATATTGCGTGGTATATTCGCACTTGTCATCTCTGCCAAATCCAGCAGACCCACCAACTTCTCATTCCTCCAACAGTAGCGACTCCAGTATCATTGTTCAGAAAAATATATATCAACACTATGCACATGCCCAAGTCAGGGCGCTACATCATCCAGGGAAGGTGTTCCTTGGTACATTGGCCAGAGTTCCGTATGCTCCAGCGAGAAAATACCAACGCTATAGCTAAGTGGCTCTTTGAAGATGTTATTTGCAGATGAGGAGCCCTTCACAAGATTGTTACAGACAATGGAGCGCCTATAGTCAAAGCACTTACCTATCTTGTGAAGAAATACAACATACAGCATATTCGAGTCTCAGGATACAACAAACATGCTAATGGTATCATGGAAAGGCTGCATTTTGATGTTTGACAGGCGCTATTTAAGGCGGTAGACAGTGACAAAAGTCGCTGTAGTGAAGCGACTTATTTGGTCTTTTGGTCTGAACAGGTTACCGTATGAAAGAGGATGGGCTGTTCTCCTTACTACATGGCAACTGGCACCCATCCCCTGCTCCCAGCAGATGTTGTGGAGGCGACATACTTACAACCCCCGCCTGACTCAATACTGTCTTCAACCAATCTGATCACCAGGTGCGCTATAGACCTACAATGATGCATGGAGAATCTCGAGCGCTTACATGAGATGGTATTTCAAGCTAGATGACAGGCTGCACTACAATTTGAAAGCAAGCACAGCGCTACAATCTGGGATTATAACTTTGCAGCTGGCACCCTAGTACTAATGCGCAACTCAAAGATCAAGGTTACCCATAACAAAAAGATGCGACCTCAATACCTAGGACCCCTCATAGTAGTTTCCTGGAATAGGGGAGGTGCCTACGTACTCTGCAAGTTGGACAGCTCAGTTTTGCATTGATCAGTAGCAGTGTTCTGACTCATTCCCTACTTAGCATGTGAACACATTTCATTACCTTTGTTGGTGCTGGATATTGACATGGCCAAGCTTCAAGAGCTTGAAGAGAGTGAGTTGGTGGACAATGACGAGACTATTCCGGATGACAACGAGGAGCAGTAAATGAATGCAAAAAACGAGGTGCTAGCTATTAGCACCCCCTTGATCAAGCTTAGACAAGGCAACAATTATAAAAGAATAACATTAAATAAGCCAGGGACAAGTACAAGAGGAGCTAGTAAACTGACTATGACTACAACTAATTGAGCTACCTTACAGAGGAGGACCATCGACGAGGACCTTTGACTTGATCCTTAGGTCACCTGTGGGTGGGAAGAGCGCCTGGAGGTGGTGCATTAGAAGATGGTATGGGAGGCATGGGAATGCTGGGAGGAGCTGTGGGAGGAGCACCTGGGCAAGGAGCACAAGGAGTGCCTAGAGGAGCAGCAGAGGGATTGGGGGATGAGTACCACCCGTCCTCATCCAGGCAAAACTCAAATGATATAAAGGGAAAGGCCATGTATTCAAATATGGCTCTACAAGCATTGAGGTTAACGAGAGGGAGAAGAGGGAGCCAGGAGAGGCTCTTAGAAACAGCATGGAATTAACAACCTTAGGTCAGGAAGAGATAAGAACTAACCAAGCTTCCTGTTTTCTGGAGTAGGCTGGCTAGATTCAAAGCAGTACCCATAATTGACGCGTACATAATGCATGAGCATTATTCATGACCCACGCTAAGAGAAGGTGTATAGTGATCAAGGATTGGTCTATGGCAATCATCTACTCCTCGGATGCAGCTAACAGGATTTGGTACCTGCGCACCAGGGTCATGGTGTTGCCATTCTCATGCAGGAAGCCACTAGTAGGCATTAATGTGAGAAACTGCTCCAGCCAATCTAGAATCACAGGACGGTAAAGACATTCAGGCTCATCAAGGAGAAGGGAAGGTTCTGGCATGATGTGATATTGACCAGTTTACCAGCGCCAGAACCCATAAAATACCTCAAGCTACTTGCAGGGTTGCAGAGATTTGGAAATTCTTACATGTGTGAAACAATCATGAGAGGGGGGGCAACAACACCAATGGCATTCATATAACTACAACACAAGAAATCAAATATCTAAAATCTGTC
Source organism: Termitomyces sp. MG16 (assembly GCA_003313075.1). Lineage (NCBI taxonomy): Eukaryota > Fungi > Basidiomycota > Agaricomycetes > Agaricales > Lyophyllaceae > Termitomyces > Termitomyces sp. MG16. The sequence continues at coordinate 24,389 of QGOA01001685.1, forward strand.
AGCCCGGTGGTGCCACAGAAAAGAAGGAGATGGCTCACATAAGCGACATAGAAGATGGACGTGCATCAAGGACCAGGCAAAAAGAGAGGCTTGGAAGGCCTCCATCCTTTAGTGGGACCACAAAAGAGCTGACCAGTGGTAGATGAGCAGGGAGCCTAGCAAGGTGACACGTTAGAAGGGAAAAACAAGGTAATAAAGTGACAAACCAGATAGTGGGTCTCCTCCAGCAACAGCTCCAGTCGCTCTTTTGTCTCCTTGGTCAAGATTTGCTTTATTTGGCAACCATTAGAAGAGAAGGCAGACAAAAAAGGCAATAGCACACCTGAAAAATCTGACTCCAATTCTTCTCCATACTAAAACAGGTCAAAGGCACGTCATTGTTCCAAATTTCACTAGCCGCGCACAGTAGCTGACAGCAATGACCTAACTCGACAACTCTGTCATGCAGTCCCAGCATGCCGACAGCTGGGTAGTGGTGGAAGAAGGAGGTAGTGCGTTCCAGGAAAGTGGGAGGATCAATCATGACATGAGCATGATCACAGTGGAGAGACCACAGAAGGCCGGTTGGGCTTTTCATCATGAAGACTGATGAGGTTTAGTTGAGGCATGGGCAATTTATAGGACTCAGGCAGCATTTCAACTAGCGACAGCATGGGAGGACACTTTTCAAGGGACTTGGACCCTGATGAGGACACAAACCAATGGGAGGCGCTTGACTCATTTTTAGATTGTGCAAAGAGGAAGTTAACCTTTGAGATCTAGTGCTTATACCCACCATCACTGAATAACCACAAGTGATCAGTAGCACTCTATTTCTTACACATTAAACTTCTTGCATGAATTGACTTATTTTTCTACAGACGATACCTATTTCTTCCTAGGCTGGCACAATATTGGCTATTGGGTCATGCTGACAAAAGGGGGTTTCTATGCTATGATGATTTACTGAGTGTTTCCTCTTTTTCTTACTTTGTATTTGATTACTTACAAACTGACGATTTCGAAACAAAAGGGGAGGAGCGTTTTTTTTAGTACGGTTACAACAGGCTACGTATCAAAAATTGGCTAAGTCTGCAAAAGTTTGAAGCACTACAGGCTGGCGACTACGCATCAGATTTGAAGGGAGCGGGATTGCCCAAAGGAAGCAAGTTCCTGTCCTGAATGGCATTACTCACTTGCCACTTAAGTGCATTAGTAATGTCGTTGTCATGAAGCTTGAGCAGGAGGAGCTCATGGCATGCTAAGATGGAGACATGAGTTTGCTACCAATAACATTGGTTGTGTCCTCAATATGGCGAAGTTGTTGGCAGAGATCGGCAGCAGAACAAAGGGGAGTGACAGGATAAGAGAACTCATCCCTGAGCCAAGGGTAGGCGTCACCAGAAACATGCATGGCGGGGGGAGGAGTCCAGAAGGGATCAAACTTAGTGAAGGTCAGAGAAGGGGAGAACAAACTAATAAACGCAGACTTACTTGAACAGTTACGGGAGCACAAGGAGTCCATTCATGGCGCTCATTGCCTGGGGACATAGCCCTAGCAGAGGAAAGGTGGATGCCATAAAAAGGCAAGTACCTCCAGCGGCGACGGCACTCGCCCTGAGCCACTAAGGTTCCTTCAGACTTAGGCACGGTAGAAGACTTGCGAGTACTAGGGAGAGAAGAAAGGCTGCAAGGAGGAGTAAGAGATGGGGTAATAGGAAGAGCAATGGGGGAGGTGCTAGCCACAGCAGGCTCAGGAGCAGGGGTAGCACCAGCGACAGACATCATGACATTTTTGGCATGAGGAATATCCATGACAACGGGAAGCGAAGGAGTAGGGGACCTGACAACAAAGAGGTTAGCGTGACCAAAAAAGAAAACACAAGGACTACGCACCGGTTACTGCTAGGGCCGCTCTGATAAGAGTTAGCAGTGATAGGGGGAGTAAGGTGGAGCAGAAGAGCACATACCACCAACAGCACATCAGTATTGACTACAGGCCCAGCCTCATCATCATCCTTGCCCTCAGCATCCTTCTCGGTATCCTCTCCTTCATCAGTAGATGACTCAGTGGAAGACAAGACTACGGAAGTAGCAGGTGCTTACCAGGACTCTTGCTAGAAGGGGCGACGACGGGCTTATGCTTCAAAGGAACGGGACAACAGGGAGAGCAGGCAAAGAGGGCCACCATGGTGGTGCCATCTTGGGTAATGGGAAGTGCTAGGCTTGCAGCACTAATCACAGTGGGCTGGTGAGTAGCTGCCAGATCGTGTTGCTGCAGCACAAAGGCCTGGGCATTACGAACTAAGACTGCATGCTCGTAATTCCTCTGCATAATAGTGTCCCTACCGCATTTATGAGTACAAATCCCATTGAAGGCACAACCCCATTTCAATGCATTGCATTGGTAGCAGGGAAGAGAGGCAGTAGGAAACCAGCAGCTCTCGGGATTGTTCTCAGACCAATATTTATCACACTGAGAAAGAAGTTAGTGACATCCTCAACCTATCAGAGACAAACAAGCACTTACCATGCCAATCTTTGCCCTAAAAGCATGACGCTCCACAGGCACGATCATAACCTTCTTCTTAGCACCAAGTACTTGGACACTAGCCAGGAGGCCGGTATCAATAACGGTAGTATTGTAATGAAGGCATAACAAGTCACAAAGCTCCACATTGGTAAACATAGTCTGGTTGGGTGCCTAAGAAGGGCATGATCAAGCGCTAAAGCCTAGCGATCTTAAAAGGAAACACTTACGATATACAAAGGGGCAATGTGAGCAGGAAGATTGATCTGGGAAGCAAAGTTAGTAAAAGAACTAGAGGCAGGTAAACAAGGACGCACGGTACGTTTGGGAGGGCTAGCATGAGCAGGGGGTGTGCAATTAATAACAACGGCAAAGTTACGGGGGGAAGGCGAGAAATAGTATGGGTAGGTCTAGGCCAAGGCTCACTGGAGGTAATGGCAATTTGTTTGATAGCTGGATGAGGAGGCGCAGTATGAGCAGGAGAAGCATTGCCACAAAAAGGGCCAGAGCAGAAGGAATGGTAGAGGCCGATGGAGCACTAGAGAGACTGGCGATGGTGGGCAACATAGCAACCGACTACTCAAGGTTAACATTGGAAATGTGGAGAAGAAGAGAAGAAACTTACTTTGCCAATCTCGGTACTAGCCAGCAAGGCATTGATCTTGTTGGACAGAGAAGGAGCCTAGTATGGGTGCTGAACTTTAGTGCCACAAATCCAAAATCAAATCTAAAAACTTACAAACAAGTCTGCAAATGGTTGCAACCAATTGGCACCTTCATATTTGTGGTACCGAGCCATGCACTACTCATGAACTTTGATGCTCTGCACCCAGGAACTGTTGGAGCTGCAAACTACAAGCCACCACCGATAAAGCTGCATGATTCCAGGAATGGTTTGTGGTGCATCAGCAGGGCTGACAGACTTAGTGCAATCAAATAAATAAGAGGCCTTAGCCAGGAAATTGTGAAGAGCAGAGGAATCAAAAGGAGTGGACATGCTGAAAAAATGGGAAAAAAAACACGAGAAGATGAAGTGCTGAAAATGACTTTTATAAGGTGCTGGCAGCATCATACGGACTGTAGTGCAGTCAAATTAATGACGGTGTTTGACTCAGGACAGTCAATTCTTCAGTTGGGGGGAGATGTTAGGCTTCTACTCAGACTGAGCACATCAAGGGACATTATAGGCCAACCAACACTTGACATACTGAAGACTCTAGTGACCAGTTTGGAATATAGAACAGCCCTAGCTCTGGCACTCTACTACAGGACTTATCCATTTACCCTAATTGCCAGCTACCAGGCCTTCAGCACACTCCATTCACCTATTCCAAGGACAAAGGAGGCTCAGAATGTATAGCGCTAATACGATGGCAGGAGGGGACTCTAACCAAACCCCAATCACTTCCAGAAGGAGCCAGCAGCAGGCACTGTCATTTGACGAGGCACTTCAATCAGAAGTCTAAAAGGATCAATGACGGTGGCACAGGATATACTTAAACCCAATATCTGGACCTTTCAGGAACTGGTACAATGAGTAGTGCTGACATTAGCGCTCACAGCATCTGTTGAGGATTTTCCGACCATACTCTGGAACAGCCTGGCCAATCAGAGTTATAGTAAAAGTGAGCAGACTCATATAATTCTAAGTCAATATAGAGTTGCTGCTGGTCGCCGTCATCCATGTGCAAAAGGTCGCCGTTGACAGGTCACCATTAGAGTAAACCATGAGGAGAGGCGCTAGGAGGTAGCACTGCAGATGGACTTTTATCTTGGCAAACACAGTAGTGCATAGTATATAAAATAGCTACTTCACATGTATATAACAACAAATCATAACCTCTTGAGCAGATAGTTACACTTAGTGTTCAAATCGTGCTAGCTTTCTCTGACTTTGTCACTAAGTCAGGCGCTAGCCTCATCTATCTCATCTTCGTCATTTACGGTGCCACCTACAGACACAATATGCTGTGCTACTCATTTTTTCTTTTATATCTTTGTTTAAACTACGATGCTTACCATCTGCCAGGTAGCACCCAAGGCGCTATAATCTAGCGCATCGTTCTATCACCTCTGCTTGAGCACACTGGGACCCTGTTGGAACTCCTCACAACTACGCATGCCAAGTGCTGGAGATGGCATTGTACTGTGTATACGTCCAGCACACCTGACCACAGTTGGTGTCATCAGTGTTATGTGTGATGGCCAGGTTGAATTGGCATAATTCAATTGTTGATTGTGGGGTGGTGGTCAGGCCATTGAGTAGTCCCAGGATCTGTGATGTGGGGCTGTCAGGAATACTGCATGATGATGGTGTTGGCGGTTGTGATAATGGGGGGTTGTATCATGGGGTTGGAGGAGGGGCCCCAGATGGAGTTCTGAGGGTGTCTCGGGGTGGTTCTGGGTGGGAGGGGTTGTGACAGTATCATATGATGGTAAAAATCAAAGACATTATTCTCATGCATATCTAGTCTACTGCTTACTAAGTAACTATACAGACAAATAATAGTATCACATGATGATAAAAAGCAAAGACATTATTCTCATGCATATCTGTAACTGTACAGACAAATGGTAAACAGTACATATCATATGACCATAAAAAGCAAAGACATTATTCTCATGCTTACCCAAAGAAAGTAATAGCAATGAGAAGAAACATAGTCACATGATAGCAAAAATCAAAGACATTTTTCCTGCACATCGTCTGCTGCACAGAAAAACCTTGATTTATTCTAGATCTTGAAATATCAGAGTTGCTCTTACTATCTTCATTATCATGCTTGATAGCAAATTATGAAGACATCACACTTACCAGACTTTAGGGGCCATATACACCAAATAACTTTGCATTCTTGACAGAAGACTATCTACTTGATGAAGATGTCTTCTATTCAGATAGATTACATGGATCTAATGAAGAGGAGGAATACACATCAGACAATTAATTTAATCAACAGTTACTATATTTTATAGCTTTTTTATTGGTTACTTTTTGTTCTGTTTTGCTGGTGACAAATCTGTCATAAATTTGTTTGATCTATTCTGCCACTCTTATAAATGGAGAACAAGACACATCAGCAAAAAATAACAATTAGTAACAAATATACAAGGAGGAGTCAAACCCTTCTATTGTGCACTAGAGAGAACATCAAGTGAGAATATTCTACTAGACTACAGGACCTAGTGCTAGAATTTTTTGTTAAAATTAACTATTTCATTTTGCCAGTGATGAATCCATCATAAATTTGTTTGACCTGTTCTGCTGCTCTCATAGACAGAAGACAGGACACATCAGCAAAACAACCTTAACTAGTGACAAATATACAATGAGAGAGTCAAACCTTCCTATTGTGCACTAAAGGTAACATCAATAAAGAATATTCCACTAGACCACAAGACCTGTTGGGTATTGTACATAAATATTACTCTAGTATTGTGCATTAGGCCACAGTGCTTTACTACAAACTGATGTAAATATTAGTTAGTTTAGCAAGTCAAAAGACATCATTATACATCATTAAGTCAGAAGAAGTGCTGACTGCTATATATGCACTAGGAAGAGTCAAACTCACCTCTTGTGCACAATATGAAATCTCAATTTATAAATATTTCACTGGACCGCAGAGGCTTACTACAAGTCAGTATGGTATATAGGCAGTGCAAAAATGCACTTGTTTATTATGATGCATTGCAGGAGAGTCAAACCTACTGCTATGTGCAATATAAAATATTAATTGATAAATATTCCACTGAACTACAGGGACTTACAACAACTTGTTATAATGTACATGTAGACTGGTCAAAAGTATTAGGTTAGTAATGTAGGTTTGCATAAATGTCTGCTAGTGGCATGTGTAGGCCTATGTAAGTCTTCAGGGCCCTTTGTAGACATACACTGGTCTTGGAGATGGGAAAAGGAGAGAAGAAAAGATGTGCAGCCTCAAGTTGTTGCAGGGAGGAGAGTGGGGAATCTCGAAGATTTTTACTCATGCCATGACATCTGCTAACAGAGGAGGTTTTCTCTCATAAACTGATGCCTGCTAGTGTCTACTGGTGTCCACTGGCCTGCATGCACATGCTTGTGCCTGCCTTTTATTAATCCATTAGACTGTGTTATACAGCACATTGTAACACATTTGCAGCTCTGTATTCTATGACACACTGGAGACTGCTCCACTATAGTGTAGCGGACTCTACTAGACACATATTGTACAGCACAAAGCAAGCTTCCCCACAATAAACTCATTTGTAGCTGGCTGATCTTCTAAAATATTTTCTATTACCATATTATCCTTTAGTTCCTGTTGCTTTTTCTCTTGCATGATTTGATTGAAGCTAGCATCCTGAAGTCTGCTCAAAAAATCTGAAGTCATATACAGATCTGCTGCTGGACATCCCATGATGCTATTTGCTAATAGAAGTTCAATATCTATTTCATTTGCAGAAGATCTGCCAGGGCTTCCATTTATTTTCCACTTATAGTCTTTGAGACCTTTAACTTGACCTTCCCTTGATAATAGTTTACATGCAATAAATTCTATGAGATATAGAAATACCCTTCAGCATCCAACATGTTTATTGATTGGAAATGTTTACTATTTTATAGTTCAGGTCAATGAAGTGGTTTGGAATAGTGCATGCAGTGTAAACATCCACAACAGAATATTCTAATGCAATCATGGCATTGCCATTATACAAGGTGATGGTGGAGACAAGCAAGGCAATCAGTGACCTCATCTATTGATTCATGATCAAGTAATCCATTGAGCAACTGTAAAATATGGTTTATGAAGTAGTTAAGATAATCTGCCTATGTCTATGTAGGAACTTGAATAATTTGCTCCTAATGATAACATAAATCCAAATCACCTTTACATGTCTTATAGATACAGGGATTATATCATCTACATCATCTACTATTGGATTATTGTCAAAGTCTCCAAAGTTATCATTATTTGGAAACCAAACAGCTCTCTACCTCTGCCATCACACTAGCTACAATGGCCTTACTGTGACCAGGCTCCATTGCCCATTTTTGTTCTTGTCCTTGACTAGAAAAGAATCCATTAAGTAGTTGAAGATTGACAGCTTTGATGGATAGTTGATTGATTTTGATCCTCGACTCTCTTATGTAAGTAAGAGAAAGGATTCTTTAATATGCTCAAACATCTCAGTTCTTCACAAGTTTACTGCAGATTATATGATGCTCTGGAACATTCTAGAAGTTTTTATTAATTTCATTATTAATTCTATATTATCTATTAAGTTCCTTATTAGTTCTATTAAGTTTCTTATATTAGTATACTTCTTTTGTCTCATTTACTTGTTCAAATCAAATCATTGATTCAATGTCATTATTCAACGTCATCATCATCATCATGACTTTAAACTTGTCTGTTTTATTACCATTGTAGCAGTGCACGTATGTGCTGGTCCTCAACTCTTACATGTTTCTTTTTCTTTTATTACTTTTTATTACTTGTATTTTATTAATTTCATTTATTGTATATATGTACTCTTCTCTTCGTTCTTTA
>QGOA01001689.1:0-10979 GCA_003313075.1 Termitomyces sp. MG16
AATAGTACTAACAAATAGTATTGAAAGAATAGAAACAGTAAAATGAGATAATGTCAGAAGAAATAAAAGAATGAATGAAAGGAGAATGAGGAAATAAGAAGCAAAAAAAGGAAGAAATGAGAAGTCTCCTGACATTACCCCCTCTTTAGAGTGTGGCATTTTGATGTGCTGGATAGAAGTAGTTCTGGATGGCCTGGTTCATCTTGAAAAGAGAATAGAGGCCTCTGCTTCCCTGAGGAGCATTGGAATGCTGTTGACAGAATTTCCAGATCCAGGCAGGGGCATGGACATTCTCTTGTAGCTCCCAGGAGATGTCCTCAATTCCATAGCTCTTCCACTTGACCTTGAACTGAAGCTTGTTTCTAAAGAGTTGGCTGTTTAGGATCCATTCCACTTCATATTCTTTCTTGTTGTCTACCAGAACTAGAGGTGGAGATAGCTGTAGATGTTGATCTGGAATTGGATCATCTGATGCAGAAGAGAGCTTCACCACATTGAAGACTGGATAAAGTCAACTCATTTCACTAGGCAGCTTGAGTTGATAGGCTAGTCGGCCTACCTGCCTTACTATAGAAAAGGGTTCCAGACAATGATGAGAGAGCTTCGAGAAGGCTGAGTGGTAGCAATATCAGAGGCATCTAGATAGACTTGATTTCCAAGCTTGTACTTGGGGGCTGGAGTCTATCCACAATTGTAGTAGCAGGCCATGTTATTCTTTGCCTTAGTTAAGGCAGCCTTAGCTTCCTCCTGGGCTGCCTTCATTTGATCTATAAACTCATTGACAGCTTCATTCTTTGAAGGTCATCCACAAGGCTCAAATCCCATCTGAGGGTGTTATCTAGTATCTAGAAGGAAAGGAGACATCTGAGTTGCAGCATGTATATGGTTGTTGTACTAAAACTCTGCCTCTGGTAATAGGTCATCCCAGTCATCCTGTTGTTTATTGCAGAAGAGCCAAAGGTACTGTTCTAGCTCTTGGTTGACATGCTTGGTCTGGCCATCAGACTGGGAGTGGTAGGCTGTAGAAGTGTGGAGTTTGACATGAAGGAGGCAATACAGTTCTCTGGTAAACTCTGCCACAAACTGAGGTCCATGGTCCAATACGTAGGCATCTGACAACCCATGAAGTTTCCTGACATGCTTCCAATACAAATTAGCAGTGCCCATGGTGAAGCAAGTGGTGTGTGTTGGAATGAAATGAGCATGCTTGCCACAGACATCTACTATCATCATAATCACATTATATCCATGAGAGTCTGGTAATTCAACAATGAAGTCTACTAAGGCCACACTCCAATGCTTAGCTGGAATGGGCAAAGGATGAAGCTGTCCCATAGGAGGCTGACAACAAGGCTTAGTCTGAAGGCAGAGGTCACAGGTAGAGGTGTAGAAGCCAATATACTGTGACATTTGAGGCCACCAGTAATTCCAAGAGACTAGCTCCAGTGTCTTCCATCTGCCAGGATAACCTGCAATCTGAGAGTCATAGTGCTGCTCTACAATCCGCCTCCAGAGGTCTGGCAAGTTGAGAATATAAATATGCCCCCAGAAAGTGAGAAGACCATTCTTTAAGCCCAGTGAGAACGGGATCTGATATAGTCTGATGATATCTGAGAGTTTCTGCGCTGCCGATAACCACAGAATATGCAGAAATTTTCTATAATTTTCAGAGGTATTTCTGACGAAAGTTGGCAAATTCTGTGAACTGGCATCCAATTCTCTGCCGTTATCTGTTCTTGTCTGTATTGAACCGAACACATCCGATTGTCTATTTCAAAAAATGTACAGAAATAATTGTTTATAATCTGTAGTTATCTGAATATAATAGCATCTATCTGAGCATTCTAAAATACATGTATCACAACGGCAAATGTAAGAAACTTCAAATAAAGAACAAATACGGAGGACATAGCACACCAGAGTGTCGGTTTGAAAGTGTTGAGAAATGATTGAGGTCTCAGTCATTGGTTGTCTTGGTTCCTTTCTTGTAGGCCTTGGTACACTCCTTTGAACGATACTGGTATATCTGGAAGCATATCGTCAAGTCAATTTCTCAATCTAACAATATGTAAAACTTACCTTTCTGGTTTCTGCGTTGCAAGCCTCCCATACATCAACGAACTCGGCTTTAGTTGCATCTGGGTATGATTTCAGATAATTGATAGCGCAAATATTTCTGGACAGTTCAAGAAGTTATTATTATTATAGAGTAAGTACAAACAAACTTACTGAGCTGATGTTAATCCTTCTTTTACTTTCAGTCGTTTTGTATTTAATTTCTTAGCATGGGCAGTGACAGCGGGTTCACATAAGAATAAGAAAAGTTTTGAAAACATACTGATAATGGAATTTTGATAGGCACCTGCAATAGAGTAAGAAAGTGAGAATAAAGAAGATTTTGAAGATGTGCCTGCAATGGGTTCATGGGTGCAATGGGTTTATGGGTGGTGCCTGCAACATCAAGGGCATTGGTGCATGTGATGGAGTAGGATTTTGAGCATGCAACAAAAGCAATGGCATGGAAATCGGTGCCTGCAATGGCAAGGGAGCTGGCACCCATCTGTGATGAGGATATATGTGAAGATACCAGATTTGACTGGTGTAGTAGGCATAGACAAGTTGCTCATGGTATAAGTTGTGAATCAACAAGCGTGTCATCACCCGTGACAACTTGACGTGCGATTTTGACAATGTGTCTGTTTCATATCTAAATTTAGAGTTATACAAGAACCCCTCAGAAGGCATCAGAAATCAACCTCAATTTTCCAATCCTCCCAGATTCCCCCAGATCCAGTTTTCACTGGGCTTTAAGGACCACTTGTTGGTGCAGACTAACTTTACTCCAGTTTTCTCTTGAGCATGCAAAGTCAGGGCAGCCTTGGCTACCAGATCTTCCTGAGCACCCTTCCAGTTACCTCAACAGATATCTCAAAGAATGCCCACTTCTTCTCTCTAGCCAATCATACCCTATAGTATGGATCACAAACAGTTTAAGCTTTAGAAATACAATATTGTCATTGTTGCTAGCTCCTGAACCATAGTCTGCTTGTCTAGAAAGTGCATCTGGCTTGCCCATGCTTTGTTCAGGCTTGTGATGTAGAGAGAAATCAAAGTTGGCCAGATACAAGTGTCAGGTTCCGCTGAGTCGGGGGCTTTCCGGGAAAGCAATCGCCCTTACAATGCGGACTTGACCCATGGATACTCAGGTGTCTGGAACTCCGGGGGGTTCAAGACGTGGACAGGGGTACTCCCAGGAGAGGGGACTTGATCCGGGGGTTTTGGGTGGCGAGTAGTTGGGGAATTCAGGTGGGGGTTGAGTCGTGAACCGGAGGTTCTAAGACAAGACCAAGTTAGTAAATTAAAGTTGCGAAGTGCGTACCAGTCTTAGAGCACGTGATTATCCGCGCGTGCCAGTCAAGCGTGCCAGTCAATGCATACCAGTCAAATAGAGGGCACGCAACAATTCAAGTAACCAAGTGAAAACAGTGTAAGCAGTGTAATATCAAGACTAGCGAATACAATGGGGGGCTATGCTATAAGTACTACGGGGCCGGGTCTCGGGGTTCCGGAGTGTCTGGGATGGGTTCCGGGAGTCATTCAGTAGCAGGCAGGGACTGTATACCTAGATCGCGCATGGGGCACACGATCAATTGGCACGGAGGCAGCTGTGATGCATGATGCGTGATGGCTGGGAGCGAGCCACGTGATCTGATCGTTGATTGGAGCTGGTAGCAGCTGATGGCGGTCCTTGATGCATGTGATGGCGGTGTCGGTAGTCGTGATGGCGGGGCGTGTCCTGTGGGGTCGGAGAAAGGGTCCCAGGTGGTGTTCCGGGGGTGTCCTGGGGTGGATCCGGAGGGGAGGGGTCGTGACAACAAGGACCATTGAGCTTGTCAGCAATTAAGTTTCTTAGTCATCCAAAAGTACTCTAAGTTCTTGTGATCAGTCCAAACCTTGAATTTGTGCCTGGCACCCTCAAGGAAATGTTGCCACTCCTCAAATAAAGGGGGTTTAAGAGAACAGCAAGGGAGAGAAGGAAGAGGAAGGGGAGGCAACAACATAGATAATGCAATGCTGGAGACCAGACACTCAAGAAGGTCCTCCCCGGATATCAATGATGATGGCCCCAATTTAATTGCGGGCAAGGCTATACTTGAGTCAATTGAATATCCTTCCACATGCTTCACTATGAAAAAACTGGGAGAACGGGAATATATTGAGTTGGGATACTTTATACTGGAAGCGAGACTGGAAGCAGCAAAGAGCAAAATAGTGTTGTCTAATGAAGTATTCTCTCTAACAAATGATGACAACATTCTAGTGCTTAAACCAGTAGAAAATTACAGGTCAAAAGCCAAAGTGTTGCAAGATAAAAACCTATCTTGGAATCAACTATGCATTGCATCTACAAATTTCCTAGAGCACATTATCGTCAAAAAATGGCCAAATAACATGATAGATGCCATGCATACATTCTTTTTCAGGATAACAAATCACAAGCTAAGGAACAAAGGTGTAGACAGCATAAAAGTCCTGATCAATTACCAAGCTAGAGTCAGAAGAGAATGGCTTTGTCAAATAAAGAACCTGCCCAGAGATAGGATCTTCAATATAGGGATTATTGATGACCAACTTCTCAGAAGCATAAAAGATCAGTTATATGACCAAAAGTGAGCAGCAATCATGGCAGGTCAGTATTCAACATTCTCAAGAACAACAAGTGTTAACTCTCTCATGTCAATTTGCTGGTTAACTCAATTCCTGTCTGCCATGTCTGAATTCCCAATCTTCATCTGACATCATTGAATTTTCAATTTTTATAAACATCTTATTGTTCCAATAATACACTAATAGACAGGACACAAGGTTTCCCATAAAAGCAAGCAGCACTTGTTGGAATCAAACCAACAACCTCTTGGGTATGTGCCCCTTATGATGCTCTAACCACTGAGCTAAAGTGCTTAACTTACTTTTAGATCAAGTAGCCTAAGCAATTCACTCCCTGAGAATGCTGAGCTACTCAATCCAAGGTTCAATCATACTGGCATACCAGAGGGGCAATGTATCAACATGCATTTTCTGCACATGTCATCACTATTGCATGCTTTATGGTGACATCCTCACCTGCCCAATAAAATCATCACTTGCCATAAATATCAAAATTTGTGCAATATGTGATACTCTTGCATGCTCAATGCAACATCCTCACATGTAAAAACATAACACTCTCACATGCAAAATGCAACACTCTCACTTGCTAAATGCGACATTCTTGCTTGCAAATAATGTGACAATTAATCTGCATCTCTCTTGACACAAAACAAAACTCTTGACATTGCAATGTGACCCACCACAGAATTGACAGCTTTAAAAAATAAAACTTCAACCCTCATTAACAGCAGCAACAGAGGAAAAAGAGCCAGATCTGTCTCATCAAAAAGGGACAGGTATAGCCACTTCTCTGAAAACAGAAAGATGAGAGGTTTTTTCAATCCTATGCAGGTGCATTGACCAAATTGAGAACCTCAATTAACACAGCCTGCATGGTCTGTCTCGGTTGCCACACCCACGCTATCTGGAGCTGTGCAGCCTATAAACTCTGGAACAGGCAGAGAGCCCACATTTAACAGAACAAAAACAACAGACTTATCAACTCAGATAGGAAGGAGATTTGTACAGACTGGCAGAAACCCAGAGGTTGCTGAGTTCTATTGCATGACCACAAACATGAATGCTCAGAATGTGGCAAGAGAGATCATGGAGCTCAGAAATGCTATTTGGCACAACAGATTTGAGTTTGCTACTCCCTACAATGCCAATGAGTGGCAGAGCTTTCTGGCAAGGGCAAGGATTCTTGATCAATTCCCAGATCTGGTTGAAGACCTCAGAAGAGGATTTGATGCAGGCATCCCAGCAATATCAAAAACCTTCACCCCAGACAACAATCAATCAGTTAAGAATCTCAATGACAAGTTCCAGAAGGTCATCAAAACAGAGTTTATCAAAGGTTAATATTTGGGCCCTTACTCTTGCGACCAAGTGGAGAAGATCATTGGATCATTTCAGTCCTCACTGATCCACATTATCCCCAAACCTAACAAGCCTGGAAAATACAGACTTATCCAAAATCTATTCTTTCTTTGATAGGCTTCTACTCGGACTGAGCGCATCAAGGGACATTATAGGCCAACTGACACTTGACGTACTGAGGACTCTAGTGACCAGTTGGGAATATAGAGCAGCCCTAGCTCTGGCAACCTACTACAGGATTTAGACATTTATCCTAACCACTAGCTACCAAGCCTTCAGCACACTCCATTCACCTATCCCAAGGATGAAGGAGGCTCATAACATATAGCGCTAACATGATGGTGGGAGAGGACTCTAACTAAACCCTGATCACTTCCAGAAGAAGCCAGCAGCAGGTGCTGCCACTTGACAAGATACTTCAATTAGAAGTCTAAGAGGATCAATGACGGCGGCACTGGATATACTTAAATCCGACATCTGGACCTGTCAGGAACTGATACAATGTGTAGCGCTGACATTAGCGCTCACGGCATCTGTCGAGGATTTTCCAACCATACTCCGGAACAGCCTGGCCAATTGGAGTTATAATAAAAGTGAGCAGACTCATGCAATTCTAAGCCAATATAGAGTCGCCGCTGGTCGCTGTGGGTCAGAACGCCGTTGGTCGCCGTCATCCATGTGCAAAAGGTTGCCATTGACAGGTTGCCGTTAGAGGAAACCATGAGGAGAGGCACTAGGAGGTAGCGCCGCAGATGGACTTGTATCTTGGCAAACACGGTAGCACATAGTATATAAAATAGCTACTTTACATGTATATAACAACGAATCATAACCCCTTGCACACAGACAGTTACACTTAGCGTTCAAATCGCACCAGCTTCCTTTGACTTCATCACTAAGTCAGGTGCTAGCCTCGTCTATCTCGTTTACGGTGCCACCTATGGGCACAATACGCTGCGCTCCTCGTCTTTTCTTCAATATCTTTGTCTAAACTACGACGCTTACCGTCTGCCAGGTAGCCCCCAAAGCGCTATAATCTAGTGCATCGTTTTACCACCTCCACTCGAGCACACCGGGACTCTGTCAGGACTCCTCACAACTATGCACGCCAAGCGCTGGAGACGGTGTTGTACTGTGTATATGTCCAGCACATCCAACCACAGTTGGCGTCATCACCTTCACAAGAAACAGAGTGAATCTGATAACTCCTCAATCAACAGTGCAATCGACACAGCATGATTCCCATGCACATGGGGAATTTTTAATGCAGTATATCTGCTCATATTAAGACTTTGCCAGGATCACAGGCAGCAATCTGTGATGTCAAAGAAGCCTACAGATCAGTTCCCATTAAACCCTTACAATGGCCAGAGATGGTGGTTAAATTGCCAGAGAATGATCCATTTGCACTAGACATGATGAATTGTTTTGGTCTGGCATCAGGCTGCAGCATTTATGGCAAAGTGGGGGATGTGGGCACTCAAATCATTAGAGCTAGCGGAATGGAGCCTCTGTTCAAGTGGGTAGATAATCATATATTTTTCAGGATCAAAAAAGAGTACATCGGAAGTTATAACTTGGCAAGGCAGAAGTGAGAAGAGGAGATTCGCAAAGAGGGTGGGAAAAAGCATCTGGGCAGTAGGATTTAGTAACAAAGTGCACAAAACTTGGAAGACAAGATCAACAAATACAACAAAGACATGTCAATCAAGATTAAGGACTTGTTATCTAACTGAGAGTGCTCCAAAGCTGATGCACTGTTCTCCTATGCAATGCAAAATATTGACAACATCTCAGAAAAGCTTAAAATACCCTGGAAAAGAGAGAAAGACATACCTTTCAGTAAGGCAGTCATCTATATCAGTTTCACTTAAGACCTGCAGGAGCAAAAAGTCAATATTTCAATTTCAAAAAGAGAAAAGTATCTGCAAGCCATCATGGAATGAGAGAAGAAGAGGTCTTACACCTTGGAGAAAGCGCAAAGGCTATATGGAAAACTACTGCATGCATGCCTTGTAGTATCCAGAGGAAGAGCTTTTCTCACCAACCTGGAGGCCTTCAGGATTTTTTATGACAGTTCTTTCCAGCCACGTCATCCTCCCAAAAGAACCCCTGAAGATCTATGATGGTGGAGCAGAATACTATCTCAACCAGTAGAAAGACCGATTTCTGAAACACAATTAGTTATTGACATCTAAGCATACTCTGATACAAGTACCAGCACCAGAATCAGAATCACCATCAGAGAGAAATGGAGAGCATGGCAGCTGGTCCCAGGATGGAAAGAAGATGGTTGTGACATCAGATGGGCAGAAGCAGTGAGATTTGCCCTCCTTGTCTTGTATGTCAGCATTGTAGGTAATGGGAAAAAGCACATCAAAGTCTACAGAGACAACAAAGGAGTGGTTGAAGGGTGGTGGGCTGGAAGGAGCAGAAATCAGAAAATCAATGACATTTTGAAGTGAATATAGGAAGAATGTGAATATAGAAAGATCACAATATACACTAAGTATGTACCAAGCAAGTTTAACCTTACAAATGGGCCATTGTGAGGTGTCTACCCCCAGAGAGAGTTACTCCTCCCATCCACACCAATTCCAACAGACTTCAGAGGCCTCATCACCAACTTTGATGAATCCTGCACCCCGTCAAATTACTCAAGACCAACAGAACAAAGATTACATGATCACAAAGATGAACAGTGAGGAATGCCAGAAACTGTTGGACATTGGCACACCTAAAAGTGGATGGACCTCCAAGAATTCTGGTGCAACACTTAAGAGAGTGAGTGGAGAGGGTGAAGATGACAAGAGAAAGCATTCAATGTGTCTCAAACCATACCCAGTGGGGCTAGAAATAGCCACATCACAATTATGCCTGCATATATTTGCACAAGATCATCTAAGATTGTAGACTCCATTTAGGAAGAAAGAAACACAACTTAGAGAGCCTGAGTTAATGGCAGAAGATGTGAAAAGAGTATTTGAAGTGATGAGCACAGCATGGGCAGAGTCAACAAAAGAATTTTATGGCACAGGGCTTCTACTGTTTCATGTGTTCTGTGATCAGAGAAAGATATTGGAAAGCAATAGAGCACCAGTCTTCTATGAGGTTCTCAAGGCATTCGTAGTGGCAGCTGCTGGTGCATATTCAAAATCAGCTATAGAAAACTTCTTAGCTGAGTTATGAGCATGGCATATACTGCACAGAGTATCTTGGAGAGTGGAGGGAGATTGTATAAAGATACTCCTCAAGGCAGCAGAACAGTTAGTCCCTGCTATATTGAAGAAAAAGAAAAGGAGCCTGTGCATACCAGCTTTCCTAATAGCCATGCACAATCAGCTGAAAATAGGAGAGCAGAGCACTGACACACTGAACATCACTGTGTATGCCTGCACAACCACATGTTTCTACTCAGCAGCTTGTTTAGGAGAATTCACAGTTCCCACCCTAAATGCCTTCAACTCAGAAATTTATGTAAAACCTTCTGACATATCCTCGTCAGTAGACAGAGCTGGTTGACCCATGACAGTGTTCTTCTTGCCAAGGACAAAGACAGTGGTACACAGTGAGACTGTGGCATGGAGCAAGCAAAACAATGCTTCAGACCCCTAGAAGGCTCTAGAAAAACACTTGAAGTTAAATGAGCCACCAGCAATGGGTTATTGTTCGCTTATAAAAACAACAAAGGAAAGCATGTGGCACTCACCAAAAAGAAATTTTTTTGAAGTCATGTCAAAAACAGCAAAAGCTGCCCATCTTGAACCCCTGCAAGGGCACGGGTTGAGAATCGGAGCAATGCTAGAGTACCTGCTATGGGGTGTTCCTTTCAAAGCAATAAAAGCCATTGGAAGATGGTCAAGTGATGTCTTTTACACATACCTCTCCAAGCATGAGCAGATACTGGCTCCCTTCCTACAAGCAGTGCCGTCATTACATGAGTCAGTGGTAAGGCTTATATCAGCAGCGAGAAGACAGTAAGATAAGATAATTACACCTTAATTCTCTGAGACAAGAGGCCATGACTAAAGAATGGGGTCATAGTCTACCTCAAGCATCCACAATGTGTCATGGCCTCTTAAAAAATCTGAGAGGAATCATGGCTGACCCACTGGTTTTTTTCTTTTATTTCAGGCTTTGCATTAAAGAGGCTGGAAACTATTGGGAAAGTTTTTGCCCAACAATCTTAACACAAGAATACATTGGACACAGTCATTAGATCAGACAAGTCCACAGAGTACAATACTATATTAGAGATGAATTGTACAAATATATCTTTAAATATAGACAAAGCAACAATCAAGGCAAAGACTAAGCTATTGGCTTCAACATGGAAGAAAAAGTAGTTATCTGGAAATAGGAGGACAGGCTTTGAAGTGGCTGCCTGTTTGAGGGCATTAAAAGCTGTCTGTTGCACTACATCCCAGTGCCAAGGAGTGTCTTTAGTGGTAAGATCAAAAAGGAGCCAGGCATAGTGTGAGAAATCCTGAATGAATCTTTGGTAGAAGTTGGTGAAGCCCAGGAAGGCCTGAACCTCCTTCTTGTTTTTAGGCTCTGGCCACTCTGCCACACCAGCCACCTTGAATGGGTCCATTTCAGCCATTCCATGAAAGATGATCAGTCCAAGATATTCAACCTTAGTCTGTTCAAATTCACACTTCTGGCTTAAAATAGAGCTGGTGTTGGTGAAGACGTTTCAGTACAATGTATGTAATCTGATGATGCTCCTTCAGAGTCTTGGTATAAATGAGGAAATCATCAAGATATACACATACAACACCTTCTGCTATGAGGTCTCAGAAGATGTTGTTCATTATGGTCTGGAAAGTGGCTGGGCTATTAGTGAGGCCAAAGAACATCACCAGAGGTTCAAAGAGTCCACGATTTGTTCAGAATGCTGCCTTCCACTCATCATCTTCTTTGATGCACACATTGTTGTAGCTCCAGCA
>QGOA01001694.1:0-77174 GCA_003313075.1 Termitomyces sp. MG16
GAGGGTGTCCTGTATGAGTGTCGTGGAGCAAAGATGTGAGACTGGGGCGGAGAAGACGTCGGGGTCGATTCCGCAATTTAGGGCGTCTTCCGGGTCTAAATCGCCGGGTCGTTTTCTGAATACTCGTAGGTGGCATCCTCCTCTTTGAAGGTCCAGGTGGCATGTCCCATGACCTGTCGTTGGGGGCACTCGGAGATGAAATGGTCTTTCTCACCACAGAGTATGCAGACACCCTCCCTTCTCTGTCGGGACCTCAACCCAGGATCGCCCCTTTTTCGAGAGCCGGTTGGCCCAGAGGGCTTCTTCGTCCCGTTCATTGGTGAAGTCGGGATCTTCAGAGTCTTCCAGGGGTTCCTCGGGGTCTGGCGCGTCGCCCGGGTCGTTGGTGGCCACGGTGGCATTGAGTTGGGCCTGGGGGCAGGCACCGCTGCCAGGGTTAGTATTGGGCGGGCCGCGACTCACTGGGGGTCGGCCGCCAGGGAACGTGGGGGGACCGGGGTTGGGGGTTTTGCCGGACCATACAAGCCTTCGTGTTCAGTATCAACACCCAATACGTGCTTTATGAAAGCAGACACCATAAAATGAAAAAATCTGGCCCCTGCAACAGGATTACGTGCAATAAGTCGATATGCAGTGTCAGAAGGTAACAATACATCAGGTTCAAACTTTATATTATCACCGGCATAGTACAGACATATAGGGTGTCTGATATCCACAGGCGACAATGTTATAAACCAAGAAGGTGCACCTTTGTCAATCACTAATGACCATATCTCGTTCCTCATATGCTTTTTTGTTATTGGAGATCTGTCGATCTGGCCTGACACAGCATCACCATCTTCAATAACTTTGAAACATTTCTGTTCCTTCTGGTTTGTGGGCTTGAAATCTCACCTTTGGCCATACGATCAGCCATACTTCTGAGTAATTCCATATCAAGACTTGCTATGCGTTCAGCAATATGAGCAAAGTTGTTTCTTTCAATCACCAGAAAGCCCCCTGTAGTTGCAGCTCTGATCTGCTCATGACTGAATGCCACAAAAGGAAAGCCAGTATCTCTCTGGAACTGCTTATTGTGATACATGAGCAGATTGCCTTTGTGAACCTTAATAGAGACACAGCCTTTTACACAGCCTGGACCCCCAAAGCCATATGGAAACAACCAGAGAAACATTTGCGGATAAACAGTTGCATTCTTCATCCAATTAACCGGACAGGATGAATGTCCAACCAGCAGTGCTTTGCCATTGGAGTGCCAGTGCTTCAAAGCAATGCCTTTAAGCTCATCTTTTGTTTTTGCTGATAGGCTCTCACCCATTAGTCCATGCATGACAAAAGGACAATCACTGGCTGATACCCCATTGTCTCCATCAACCTTGTAAACAGCAGGGTCAACTGTTCTGTTTTCCTCCAGAGACTCTTTGTAAACGACCTTTACAGGTGGTGTATCTTCTGGATAGTCGTCAAGATTGCTATTGCATATTTCAATGTCCATATAAGCAGAGTGATTAAGCTTGAGCCATTCCAATGCCTGCTTCACAGCGTTTTGGCGGACAGCAAAGGCAATCGTTTGAGATCTTCTCCAGTAGGCTGACAAGGCCCTGTAAATAGAATAGCTAAAACATCATCCATGTCAGCCCTCGGAGGAGGCAGTACATGGTAAACCTTTTCAATGGGAGATTCAAAGCAATCAAATGTGCATTCATTTTGCTGAGACCCAAGGATGACACATGTGTGAAACAGAGAGACCTGCATACTTTGGTGACAAGGAGCTGTTCAACCCAATTTAAATGGAATAAAACAACTGGAACAGCACCAATCCAAAAACCGTTTGCAAGTGCATACTTAGGAACTTTGCCCTTCAACAATGGGATCCTGCACTCTGAACAGACAGAATTGCATCTATGATCCAACACCGGGCCTCTTATTTCTCTCACAGATTCTGTTCCTGAACGCCTCTCTACTCTGGTAACTCCTTTGGTGGATAACACACCAAGAAACCCTTTCATACTTTTTAGAGTATGCATATCCTTAACTGGGCACAGCAAACCACAAACAGCGCAACCACTTTCTTCTAATTGTGCTGGACCTGTTTTGTTGCAAAAGTCGCATATGATTTGAGTAGTTAGGCTTGGTGTAAGAGGTGCAGGAGGAAATTTGGGCTTGTCAGAGCCCCGAACATCTGCCTCAAGAACAACTTCATGCTTTTGATTATGCGCTACAGAGCATCTCAGCGTGTTTCTTGCTTGTGAACTGAGATCAGCTGTCAATACAGTAGACCAACTAATGCATTTCGAGGAACTGTGAGAATTAAATAAATCACTTGGATGTGATGCTCTAAAACACTTAGGCAGCACAATCCCATGTATACACGCTACGGATTGTAGCTGCTTCAATGTGAGATGTTGTGAAAGGGTAGACAAAGGCAGCCTAGCATGCACGTATCCTGCAGCAATTGGGTATGACAGCAAACCTACATCATCTGCATGATTGATGAATCTGAATACGTGTCATGGGTTGTGTTTGCCCTAACTCACGTCGATGTACATATCTACTTGTGCAAAGGAGAACGCATAGGTTTTACCACCGCCTATAGGTCTTCTGAGGACACATTTAGGTTTACAAAGCAATCTTTGACATCCGAGGGACTTGCACGCAGACAATTGACCACTCCTATGGGAAGCTCTAGATGCAGATAGATGCAAATACCCTAATATTCTAAGTCCAGGTACCACAAACAATTTTACTGCAGAAAAGGTTGAGCTAATAATGATGTGTTGGTCCAAACAAGGCCATATATCAGGCAAACAGTATCCATGCAGTAAGGTTTCAACAGCAAACATAATATTACATATATTGTTCCTCATCATGTGGTTACACAATATAGGACCTAGGTGGCATCAGCACAGGCATGCTAGAAAATCGTGACGGGACATGAGGGATTGCATCACAAAAAGTTGCATTATCCTGCATTGTTTGAACGTCGCTGGAACAGTCAAAAATCTACAATAATATAACCAGGGCATATAGAACCGACAAAAAACATAGTATCGATTAGATATGTTAACCCTAAAAAAGGAAAATACCCAATGTGTGTGTGTCCTGTTGCCCATGGAGTCTTGAATTGCAAGGTATGTGCACTGATTTGTGCACATATAAAACCATACAGTAGTATGCCATTCTGTATAGGTATGATAGCATCATTCAGTATCACGGATCGAGCATTGCTCAGTGTTTGACAGAACACATAGGTATTGAGAGCGCACAGGTTGAATTACTGTAGGCTCCCTGTTGACCGTACATGAGATATGTCGCACCAAATTAGATACATGCATACCTTGTGAACAATGCATATTTAAAAACAACGAGCAATATATGGACTGATACATGAGATATGTTGCACCAAATTAGATACATGCATACCTTGTGAACAATGCATATTTAAAAACAACGAGCAATATATGGACTGATAGCCAGGCACCGTATACAGACAATCTCATCGTTGAAATCAATTTACGAGTACAAAACAGGTTACATATGAAGCAACCATCACTATAGTCACCTGATCTAATATTACATCATAACTCGAAACCATCAATGGAGCAATAGCTTACATAAACCATGTCTAGAGTAGCAGCTTATATAAACCATTGTTGAGGTGACAGCTTACATAAACCATTGCTGGAGCGACAGCTTACATAAACCACTGCAAGAGCAACAGCATACATAAACCACTGCTGGAGCAACAGCTTACATAAACCATTGCTGAAGCGACAGCTTATATAAACCACTGCTAGAGCAACAGCTTATATAAACCACTGCTGGAGCAACAGCTTGCATAAGCCACTGCTAGAGCGACAGCTCACATAAACCACTATTAGAGAGACAGCTTATATAAACCACTACTAGAGCGACAGCTTACATAAACAAGCATTAACACAGTAAATACCACCGAAGGTAACACGACGAAAGATTCAAAGCACGTTGGAAGTACAAGTAAATCCAGTGGGGTAACAAACCATTTATACATAGATTTGCTGGAGAAAAGAAAATTCACTCAGTGAACAAATGGTCAAACAGACAACAGCTCAACAAAAAGTCTATATTGAGACTATTAAAACAACGCAACACAAAAACGACTGCTAAAAGTAACAAGTAAACGTCCAATGGCTAGATGGCTAAGGTCACGACTAAGGTCACAATACACCCATCTGCACTGTGCCTCCCAGGAGTGCTATTTTTTTTTTTTTTTTTTTAATTTTTTTTTTGGGTCGACCAACAAGGACAAAGGAGTGGCAAAAGCAGGAACTACTTACGCCCCTTGGACTTGGCCTTTCCCTTAGTGGCACCGGCGCAGTCCACCACAAGAGCAGGTTCAACAAGACGCATCACGTAAGTAGGGTTGTGCAACACAATGACAAACAGCAAGTTCAAGATGAGATACCTGAAAAACATGAGAACATATTCAAACACAATGAACACCAACGCAACGTACTTGTGACCACTGGACTCATACCAGTTGGCACTAAAACCAACACTGACGACAGAACTTTCCGGAACCTCAACATTGTTGTTTTTGTATGGACACCAAGAAGGAAGAGAATCAAAGTCACTGGGCATAAAACGGAACAGTTGACTGGTTTCTACCCTGCTGTCATATACAGGTACTGATGTTAGAACACCATCTGGAAACGAGCATAACAA
The DNA here is from genome assembly GCA_003313075.1 of Termitomyces sp. MG16. Taxonomy (NCBI): domain Eukaryota; kingdom Fungi; phylum Basidiomycota; class Agaricomycetes; order Agaricales; family Lyophyllaceae; genus Termitomyces; species Termitomyces sp. MG16. The sequence continues at coordinate 4,705 of QGOA01001694.1, forward strand.
GAACCTTTTTGATCAAACTCAATGACTAGCTTATACAGATCGGCAACCCCAGCTGATTTGAACACAGGAGCATCCATCTCGGTAAACATTGAGTTACTCTTTATACCGGAGGGCCTCTTGGACTTGGGGGTCATGTACCCACCGTCTGAAGTCATATCAAATGCAGAACCAACAAAACAACAAATCATGACTCACCAACATTGTATGTAGGGGTTTTACCCTCACCTCGAGTAACAAATGCCACACCATTACCAGAAATAGTACCTCAAACACTGTCTGGGAGGTTGAAAACACAACCCAAAACAGCAAACTGGCAAAGAGACTCTTGATGGAATTCAACAATCTCAATACGATGCTGACCATACTTGTCAGACGGACTTCCAACAAGAACAGAACTGTCAAATAAATGCGAGGCAGTTACCACTCCAGAGGTAATACAGACACAGAAGGGACCCGTCAAATCCTGAAGAGCCAATTGCTGCTTTGGGGCGTTGAGTTGGACAGGGTCAGTCCTGGCCAAGTTAACGTAGAAGGCGTGACAATTGAATAAAAGAGAAGATGACAACGAACTATTAAAAAAGTCATGCATAAGAACAGAAAAAAAATACAAAACAAGAAGCAAAACACACGTCCAATTGTCTTCATTCATATGCTCAGCAACAACACCAATGCATGTGTAACGGATTTTACCATCACTGTTTATTTTGTCATATCCAAAAGGCTGGATTATGAGTTGTTTCCTGACGACAAGTTGAGTAAATGCAAGCAAAATAGTAGACGTTGGTCTGCACTTAAGGAACGGCAGTCCTTGATAAGTCGACACCATAAACTTTTCTTGGATAGAAGGCTGCATGACCGCATCCACTGCAAGCTCTTCCACAGGATTGAGACAAGGATCAATGCTGCAGCAAGACATCAACAAATAAGATACAGAGATAAAGGGAAGAAAATAAAATAAAATAAAATAAACATACAGTTCAACAGCATCCAAGCAGACAATCAAAAGCGGAGCAGCCAAAGCAGATAAAATGGGGATGGGAGGCACAGGAGACTTGCCATCTCCCGACAATCCATAATCGGGAGCAGAACTATCATTGACAATAAAGTCCAATAGCGTGTCACTATTATTGTCTGCAACATCCCAATCATTGATGTTATCATCACCCACCGCGACAACAAGACGCTTCTTAACAAGCGGCCTAGGTATGGGCTGCTTAGCAATCCTATACCAAAGCAAAAAGAACAAAATGAGCACAAGCAAATAACAGAAGAAACAATCCACACTGACACAACAGGCAAGTTATCATCATCATTGTCAGACAATTCAACAAGTTTTTTTGGTGCAAATTTGTTATCCAAATTTGGACTAGCAGCCTTGGCCACAGCTCTGGCACACAACCTTTTAGGGCTTGACTGGCTCACAAACAAAGCCTTCTCCATCATGGTATGGGAGCGCCTTGAGAGTGCAAAACATAAGGCAAACCACGCATGAACGCGAACAAATCAGAAATCATGTACACAGCATGACCACTTGACAAGGTCGCATCTTCAGCAGTCAAGCAAAGTAACAAGGAAAACGGAGATACAAACATGACAGGTGTATCAATGGATGGAATGGACACAGCCCTCTTTTTGTTGGGCAACGGCATGGCAGGAACACTAACAAAACTGACACCAAGATATTAAGTAAAATGATAGTCACAAATACAACAAGTAACATACAAACCCATCATGCGAAGCAGAAACCTTTTGCTTAGATGGTGACCTGCCATCAATAGACCTAAAGAACATTAGCATTACAGATTACAACACAAAAAGAGTACTCACCCAGCAGATGGTTTGCCTGTTTCAGATCCAGAAGCTGTTGCCACAGAAATGCTATCAAATATGCTACAATAAGCAAATTAGCAAGACCGACCAGAACTGAAAGAGCTGTACACACACTTGCAACCTATCTGCACTCCTGCACCGAGGATAACAAGTTTTTTTCTTTAAAAAAAAAAAAATCAAAGACACCAATATAAAACACACATGGTCTTGAGTTGGTCAACAAGTGTCTGAGCCTTATTCTCTTCAGACTTTATCTTGCGAGGGGGCATGGGTTTGTATAGTAACACAAAACACACAGAGAAAAAAGAGGAGGTGGAGAGGGGATTATCAAGGACAGTGGACAAAGGACACTTATATAGAGCAGCAAGCTGCACGTTGCATCAAAGAGGGAAAGACAGTATAACATAAAGAACGGTGTATCTCTTTCTTCGAACAAAATAAAATTAAGTAGAATGAAAAATTCAGTAAGACAAGATTCACAGAAGGCACAGCGGGACCTTTTAGATAGAACACAAGCATTGCAGATCCACAACTCGTAACATTGTACCTTAATAGCCATAACCTCAGAAGGGCAACACACTAGAGATTCACCAATGAGAGGACAAAGAAAGAGAGACAGAGGAACATCATAAGGTCTGTTCCTGAACAGTTGAGGATGATAAAATGAAGCCAGAAACAAAGCCAGAAATTAATGTACCACTGGAAACAGACTACAGGAAGCATCAAGATGACAGGCACAGAAGGTACCAAACAACTGAAGTGCATATACCAAAAAAGACGAAGCCGATAGGAAGGAAATGAGTTGGGTATGGGATAGGTAAACCAAGATACGTCACGTCATACACAGGAAAACAGTCGAGGCACTCACTGATCACTTCCTGATACTATAAAGAATACACAGATAGCACAACAGAATAGAAGGATATCAAGACACAGCAGCAATACAATGTATGTCTAGCCATTGTCTGACAGGTGTATTATACTGACAGAGCCACAGTAGATATATCATAACAAAAATGACCTTAGGAGCAGATTACGACACAGAGGCAGCAAGTAAGCAACGTTTACAGACACCTCAACATCAGTAGACTCATCACACAATCAAGAAACTGCGATTGAGAAAGCCATACGCAAAGGAGAAGAAGAAAATGACATTATGTTGACCAGCATCGCACATGTAAGTAACCAAACCGCACACCATATGTTGGACTATCAACATGCAAGACACAACAGGAACCAAGATAGGCAGAAGCCATTAAGACAAAAGAAGTAAATAAGCCTCACTCATGGTAACTAGTGTACGCCATGAAGACGGCAATATATCAGACGAGGAGTTGGTTTTCATGGCATACGGAGGCATAAGCAAAAAGGATCTCCTGCCACTGAAAAGAGAAACATGCATGAGGTGTGTTCAATGAGATCCAACAGAACAGCGTCTGAAACAAAGTCAAGTATGGTTTAGCCTAACAGTCACACTAACAGAACCAGATCAATAATTGATTCTAGTACTATGAAGTATGACAGTAAAATTGGCTGCCTTATGTAAGGCAGCCAGCATGTATGTAAAGTAATGATAACTAATCAATATAATTGTATATTAATTAATTAACTAAAGTACAATATGTTACATGCCCCCCTTTGAGACTGGTAATCAGTCTCGATGTAAGGAGGGACAATTTTGTCCGGGTCACTAAGTAGGTCAATGTGGAGGCACGCTGGTCCTCCATGGCTTGAAAATGTCCAAGTCATCTGTCAAAAAATACAACGCTGACGTTAACCGACAGTATGAATTGAAAAAGAGATGAGCCGCCTATGATAATTACGCAGATGGTGGACGTGACAACTCGCGGACTGTATCGATCCTCATCTCATTGTTGACGTTAACCGAGGATAATGAGGTGACGGGGCCCGATGAGGTTGAGGCTGTAGGAGCCTGAACTGACGTTGAGGGGTGAGACGGAGAGGGGAGATATGGCCCGTGTCGAGAACGGCGTTGCCATAAATCTCGACGGTTGAGATTCATCCCCACTGGATAATACAGTCCACTTTCAAGGTACTCATGACCTTGATCAGATTCACGGGCGAGTAGTGCGTGGAGACGAATCATATCATCGTCTGTGGGCAGTCGCCAATTGTCCCACTGCATGATGGCTGGGGGCTCTCCATAGATGTCCAGTCGATGATGACGTTCATTGTCGACCTTGCGGAACTGGTCGATGGATGCTGTGGCCGCAAGGAACTGATTTTCGATGTAGACCACGCTGAAGGTATAGGCATGATCTACCCACTCAATAGGTACGCGGTTGGCTATCATAGCATGTAGCACGTCAGCATCAGTGATGTTGATGGCATTAGCCACGTCGAAATGTGGGGGTCGGAACTGGATGTCAGTCCAGCTCATGGGTATGAAGGGAGTGCTAGGGTTGGCGGCATTGTAATCAGCGACCGCCTCATGATACAGCCCAGGACGCACAATAATCAAGGCCAACAGCCTTGCAAAATGTCCCCGAGCTCTTCCCGAAGAGGACAGTCCACGCGTCAGGGCGTGGCCCAAGAGAGTACGCCAGTAAATGCAATACGCTCGATCCACTGCAATGCCGTACACTGAATTCATCATTCCTGGTCGACAGAAGTAGAGTATGTTCTGTGCCAGCTTGTCCAGATCGAAGGTGAAATGTACACCTTTGGAATCAAACCCGGAAAGCGTAAAAAATGGTCTTCCAGCTCGGTCCTTCCATCGCAGGTACCCGTCTGGGGTCGGCATGACCACAATGTTCATGTGATGGGAGGAAAGATCTAGAGGGGGCGAAATGTGCTCGTACTCTGGTGAACACACCAGAGTCATCGTCCTATCCCTCACTGTCGTGTAGTAGTTAATACTGATGCACTGAAACTTGCGCAACAGATAGTAGGCCTCAGTGCGTAGAGACACTGATGTGAATTTGTTCTGCGAAAGCTCATAGAGCTTTTGCAACTGCTGGGGATTCATCGGGAATCCCCTCGGTACCACACGGTTCAACTCCTTCGAGGTATGGTAATACCTCTCTCCCTTCTCTTCCTCATGCGTCTTCGCGGCCAAGGCTTCATCGCTCACAAATACCGTATTGGTGAGCCGGGAGTAGTAAAAATGGCAGTCGAGTGCCCCACCGTAGAACCAATTGGACCGCTCCACCAACGTCCCGCTGACAAACACACCAAGGCCATCAGGAATACGGCCTGTGGCCTGCTCTTCCCGGTCTTTATTGACCTTTGCCTGCTGGGCGGCCTCGTGCTTCCTCTGAGCCTCCTTCTTGCGTTTCTTGTCTAAACGCACTCGGCGTTTAGCAGGGGTTTCTCCTTCCAAGGGGGTCTCATCTGATGACTCCCCATAATCACTCCCGTTGCTCGGTTTATTCAGACCGAGCGCAGCCAACGTGAGGAGTTGCCCTTCAACTTTGGCGTCCGTCCTTGTGTCCTTTATGGGAACTGCGGACGCATACGCCCTCAGTGGTGCCTCAAACTGCACCACTGCTCCAAACCGCATCACTACTCTGCCTGCTCCTCATGGGACATCTGCTCCAAACTCCACTTCCGACAGGACCACCTCATCCTGCTGCTTCGCCCCTGACTGCTGGGAAGGCGCATGTGTTGATGAGGACAGTCCTCGTAAACTATTGTCAACCTCCTCGAGCTCGTCATATAACTCGGCCAGACTCGGAGTGAGTTCTCCAGATTCCCGCACCCCAACTTCCGGTACTGCATCATGCGCTCTGAGGCGTTTTGCCTCAGGTTGCTCCTCCGATGACGACGGACGCTTCTTCATAGTGTTCGTAAAAGTTTTGATTGTATTGTCGTTACGCTGCTGCAGCATAACGATATCATCAAGCAGACCCGTAATCACCACCTGAGCCACCAGATCTGCCAAAAACGTGGACTCCGGTGGCACTCGCTGGCCGGCAGATATGAGGCGTCTCCAGACTGCCTCTGCCTGAGGGTCCAACACCTCCGACAGCGTCCCAATCTCCTTTCCTTTCCCTTTCTCTGCGTACAATAAGCACTGTGGAGATGGTGCACGACGAGGTGACGGAGATGCTTGTTGGGGCGGTGTTCGAGGTCAGGGTTGACCTCAAGTCTGCGTCCTCGCTGACAGTTCATCCTGTCTGTGCCCTACTACATCCCGAGGCCCACCTACTCGTGCCCCGGTACTCCTCGGAGGCGATCGCCTCTGGTCTCTTCTATATGTCTCTTGTGGGGGCAGCGTCCTCTCTTGTTGTCGTCAAGGTTGCACCACCTCGCTCTTTCCTTGCTGTTGATGCCCCGCATCATCGTCCACGTCCATGGGTGCTACCTGTGGCGCAGTTAGTGCTTTCTCATCCGAAAGGAGTGTACTTGCACTCTGGGTCTGCGTCTGCTGCATCGGCATTGGCATACCCCACATAACCTGTCCTCCCATCTGCTGTCCAGGACCAGCTGGTCCTGGGAAGTATGGCATCTGGAAAAATGGCGGATAAAACTGCGGAGGTTGTCCAAATTGGGCTGGGTTCTGCCCAAACTGGGACACCACTGGATATGACGCCACAGTCGGCGTCGTTACAGGCTGCTGAATGTTTTGCTGGGGGCGATCCCCCCCCTCCTCCAGAACCCTGTGGGTTCTGAGGCTGCTGCTCACTGGTTGTACGCTGGTAAGGGTACGACATGGTAATACGAAAATGTCAACGTGTCGGTGGGAAAAAACACACTAAATTCCCCATCATCAGGTTACATAACCTGATCCGAACGCCAACTCCGCATCACGATCTGCATTATCTCATCAGATAGATCAATCTCCATCTTATCTATCCGGAACAACTATGATCCAATCTGGATCAGACACTCAGTTGATCTGAGCTCCGACTGATCCAGCCTACATCTTATCACTGCCATCAATCTAAGCACGTGAGCGCTTAGCAAGCTGATTTGGGTGCTTCACACCCTGCAGTTCTAAGTACCGATCCAATGCTGCCAACTTGGCACAAGTGTGATACGACTCCCATGTCGTATCACCCGCACTCCATCGTACCTCGAATTTGAGGTGCGTTCCTCCCTGCCACCGATGGCCCAGAATATCCTCGACGAACCATTCCTGTTTGTCACTGGCACCAAAATCATATGGCTTGGGCGTCACCCGATTAGGGAACATAGCATCATCGCTTGCATTATATTGCCTAAGTAATGATACATGAAACTTAGGCACAATCCGACGTGCTTGCAGAGCTGCAGGCAGCTCCAGAACATAGTTCAATGTGCTTGGTTCTGCGACCAAGACTTTGTATGGTCCAATGAATTTTGGACACAACTTCCTTGCCCTTCCTTTCAGAAGATTCAAGTTTTCCGTCAACAGATATACTAACATCCCAGGCGTTAGCTCTGGTTCCTCACTCCACCTATTATTTGCATGGCGTGCCTGTATAACATGTGTGGCAATGATAGCGTCATGTGCATTGGCTAGATTCTCCAATGCTTGCCGTGCAAAGTCCTTCACCCCCTTGTGAACGACTCCGTCCGTCCTTAGTTCACGCAGCATGGAGGGCATGTACTCTCCATTGAGCTCGAATGGCACATATTTTGTGGTCTCTGACATACTGGCATTGATCGCGAACTTGGTTAGCGGTATCCTATCTACCCAGTTGTGTTGGTCCAGTCGGACCACCGTATGAAAGATCTGAGCAATACTTCTATTCGCTCGCTCTGTCTGTCCATCTGTCTGCAGATGAAACGATGTAGACATGAGCAACTTAGCTCCCAAGAGCTTGTGAAGTTCTCGCCACCAGTGAGACGTAAACTTTGCGTCTAGATCACTCACAATCGAACTTGGAAGGCCATGTAGCCTTACAATCTCCTTCAAATAGAGCCAGGATAATGCGGACGCAGTAATGGTTGTGTGCACCGGTATCAAGTGCACCATAGTAGTCATTTGGCAAATAACCACCCAAAGGTAGTTATAACCTTTGGACTCGGGGAATGGACCAACAAAGTCCATCCCAATGGAGTCCCATGGCTTTGTTGGGATGGGCAAGGAATGCAACCTCCCTGCTGGCTTCCTATTGCTGGTCTTTGACCGCTGGCAGGCCTCGCAGGTCTGGCAGAACTGCATCACTTCTTTCTGCATCTGAGGCCACCAGTACCATTGCCTCAGGTATTCCAGTGTTTTGTTGGTCCCAAAGTGACCAACAACCTCATGCGCTTGAGTGACGACCTGCGTGATTAATGTTTGGTCGCGTGGTAAGCACACCATGTCGTGCCCTCAAACATTCGTTATCTGGACCAGTCCTTTCTCATCCACGCTGAAGCGTGGGTGGGAGTTTGCGTTCTGCCAGATTTCTGTGTAGAACGCATCGTGGCTATAGCCCCTCAGTACCTTCCGTAGGTACTCATCGGTTTGAGGAACAGGAGGGTTACGATACTCTCCTGTAGGCAATAACACATCAGCGAGTGTAATGTCGTGGCCATATGGTCCACGACTGCTCCCAGTCTTGCCCTGGCATGGCATTGTCGCCTCCTTTGGCTGAGCCTGCTCTAATTACTCAGCTTCTATGTCTCGCCCCTCTTGCCGCTCCTGCAGTCGTCGACTGCGTCGCAGCTTGGTTGCTTGCATAGCACAAAGCTCAACCACATGCTTCTTCACCTTTCTGTAGCGATGGTACGGAAGATCATTGCCCTGTGGATCAATATGAATATCCGCATCAACATAATCATGCGTATCATGGTGTTCACCAACTCTATCACTCTTGAAATACCTCAAGAGACAGTCGGCTACCTTGTTCAGTTCGCCTTTGACATATGTGATGTCAAAGTTGTAGCGAGACATATAATCAATCCACCGGCGTTGCCAGGGGGACAACGTTGCTTGAGTTTTGAAGAACTCAAGTGCTTTATAGTCCGTAATGATGTGGATCTTATATCCCATCAATTTGTCTTCCCACTTGAGGAGTGCCTCAAGTATCGCCAACGTTTCGAGCTCATGGACCGCATAATTCTGTTGGGCCAAGGTGAACTTCCTCGACATGAACCCAGCCGGTTGACAATTCTGCCAGGAACTTCCCTGGCCATACATTGCACCTACTCCGGTCTTTGAGGCATCACAGATGAGCCAAATCGGCTCATCACGTCTGGGATCTATGGGACAAATGACTGGCGTCTTTGAGCAGATCCTCTTGATCATCTCAAAACAGCGTTGGTGTATAGGTCTCCATATGAATGGAGCTCCGTTCTGTGTGATGGACATCAAAGGTCCAGTATACGCTGTAATATCAGGCAGACAGTTGCCGATATAGTTCACTAGTCCCACGAATCTTTGCACATCGTTATAGTTACGAGGCACACGCCATTCGTGTATGCGATCGATTTTGTCCTGGTCAGGGTGAATACCCTGACTGTCAATCTTGTGTTCGAGGCAATCCACTGTCTCAGCATATAGTTCACATTTCTTCCACTTGAGGTACAGCAGATTAGACCTCAGTCGCTCAAAAATAACACAAAGATGCTCTTTGTGTTCTTCGATTGAATCGGAGTATATGAATATGTTGTCCAAATATATATGGACGAACCTCCCAATAACATCCTGGAAGATGGAGGTCATCAACCTCTGAAACGTTGCAGGAGCATTACAATCTCCTATCTGCATGATGTTGCTCACATATGTTCCCGTGATCGACGAGAACACTGTCTTCAGGATATCAGACAAGCGAATTCTCACTTGCTCATAAGCATCTGTCAGGTCAATTTTTGACCTGAACTTTGCTCTTGCCACATCCTCTCGAATCACTTCCTGATCCGGAAGTGGCATCACATCCTTTACGGTGTTGTTGTTGCGTTGGTGAGCATCCAACGCCATTTTCAATGTACCATCTTTCTTCAGAATGCACAATAGCGGAGCAGCTTGGAAGGCCGGTTGGGCCTCCCACCAGTGAACTCTCAGGTACCGATTGGTCTTGTCTCGGAGCTGCTGCTGCAGCGCCATTGGACATTGCGGCAAATGATATTTATACACCTTATTCTCATCAATAAGGTTGATTTCATGATTGACCTCACGCCAAGGAGGTAACTCCTCCTTGGTTCCATTCAGAATATCCCCAAATTCCTGCTGCCACTGTGATCGTAGGTCCGGAATGTCCTCCTTCATAAAACCACTGGTTTTACCTTTGCCCTTCCAGTCCACATCCTTCCGTGGATGCCCGGACAGCTTTGCTTGTACGGCTGGGTGGCCATACTTCTCTCTGAGGGCAGTAATCCTCAGCTCACTGTCATCCAGCATGTGCAGTCGCACAGGCACTTCCTTTTTGCTTCTCCGTGATGTCACAGACAGTCCGTCAAAGAATACCTCACTTGGTGGCGATATCTTGTCATCACTAGCCTGACAATATGACTCCTCCTTCAACGTCCATCATGGTCTATTCCACACATACATCGATGCCACTAGCTCATTCCACTCAGCAGGCATTTGTGGATCAAACACCCATTCAAATGTGGGATGAGGTACCAGTCGATCCCAGATTGACCGATTCGTATGTGTGGAGGATGCTTCGTCCTCCATCAGTCCTTGTTCGTCACCCATTACTAAGTCCTTGACCTTCACTCGTGACGACGTTGGCTGGCACTCTGTGCTTGCTGTGTGCTGAGGCCACTTGTCCTCAGGCTTACCCTGCTTTTCACACTCCATCTTGGGGCTCTCCCCCCTCTTCAGAGTATGTTCGTACTCTACAGCTTCGCTCTCCAGCATCAACACAGCAGGACTATCCATTGGCAAGCTCGCATGAGCTTGCTCCTCATCCTCTCCATCCTCCACCGTAGGCAGTTTCTTGCCTCCACCTAGTCAATGTCGCCTGACTAGCACCTTCTTCTCCATGGTGCGGTGTCGATGGAGACTTCCATCGCCATTATCTATGGTCACTCGCACTGCAGGAATGGTGGTGCCATCCACCACTATCTCATTCTTTGCGAAGTCAAGCACAACCTTGTGCTTCCTCATATACGGCGTGCCTATAATCATGTCATAACGATCAAAATTTGCCACATCAAGGTACTCTTTCGTCCTTGATTTTGCACAGGTGATACTCGCCTGTGTACCAAGCTGTACTGCAGCTTGGCTGCCCACAGTACCCAATTGAAGGAGTAATGGCTCCTTCAATTCACTCACAGAAATATCATGCACTTGGCAAAACTGAGGTGTCACCCCAGTAGTCGTACTACCTGAATCCCACAATGTCCACGCCTTGTGGCCATTCACTTCAATGTATGATGCCAGACACTCCTTGTCTTCGCGCTTCAACACCGGCCATACCAGCTTCTCCGGAGCCTTGTGAAGGTGTACTTTATACACCTTCACATTGGCTGCTCCAACTGGTCGGTCTAGTGCGCTGGCCGGGTAGTCTGTCAGAGCTCCCATGAATTCTGAGTCTGACTTCTGGGCGTAATAGTCGTTGTTATATACGTCAACCTCAACGTATTCGTCATCCGACAACTCCTCTACCACAGAGGCGTTTTCATCCTCTGATGCATCAGGACTGAGGTTCTCCACCTCTTCGTCTTCCAAATCAGGTTCATTTCCCGAGTCTATCCCTTCAGGATCTGGGATAGCAGTGTGTGCCGCCCGTACATATGCATGTGGCTTAACCATAGGCTGTCCACCGCCCACTGGACATGCATTTGCGAAATGCCCAGGCTGGCCACATTTGAAGCACTTATTCACCACGAAAGGGTGAGCTGCTTCAAATGACCGTCCTGCGCTGGTGCATCCCTATGGTCTCCAGGCTGGTCGCTATGGAAGCGTCGTTCCTGCCGAGGTGCTGCTCTTATCACAAACCTCGGGTTCATATTGCCCACCATTTCTTTTTGACGGGCCCAGAAGGTGCCTACCTTCTGAGGCTTGGCCTTGTTTGCTGAACGAACCTTTGAGCTATGTAGCCCAAAGTGTCGTGCAATTTTGTGGGCTTGCTCATAGCGCAACGCATTTGCTACGAACTCCTCAACGGTATTCACTTCGGGCAATAGCCCATCATCACAAATGAGAGACTCTCTCATTGCGTCGGGTATCCCACGCAGGAAGGTATCGATCATTACCCAGTTGTCTGGGTAAATAGACATATTCTGTGCGTGGTCTATCAAGGTGTCATAGAAACCTTGAACACCCAATCGTTCGGTGTAGGACGTTGCAATGAACACCTCCCGAGCATCCTGCATGGTAGATGCACTTACGAACCGGTTATACAATTCAAGGATTACATCCTTGAACGTCCATTGCTGTCGTGCACGATTATAGTGCAAGACATGATGTCAAAACCAGGCCTTGGCCGGTCCATCTAGAAACTCCAGGAGAATGAATACACGTTCTCGATCCAGACGATCCCCCCCATACTGGCATGCTGCCAGATGGTTACACACATCCATCGTCCAGTTTTCCAAGTCACTAAACTTGGACTCCCCTCTGTATGGTTGGATATGTTTCAACTCCACCTTATGCGGTTTGATACCTTCAGGAAGGCGCAATGCTACACCTACCGCATTGTCAATTATGCTACTGAGGCATTGGTGCATATTCTCAGTATACACCTTTGTCGCCTCAGTTATCCCAGGCGTTTTATTCCTACCTTCTGCTGGAGGTACTACTGAGAATGCACGCACTGGTCGGTGACCTGTATAGTGCACTTTGTCCGCATCATTCCAATGCAGTGGGCTTGCCTGTCTCCCTAGCCCTTCTGTCACCTGTCTTTCAGAGACTTGGCTCGGATCCGCCGTGGGCGGATCCCCCCTCCTAGTGTCAGGCTGATGTGTCCGTTGGACATATTGCCTTCTCATCTCGTCGATGGGCGTTATCCCATCGAATAAAATCCCCTGGTCATCTATCCAGGAGTGTCCCTGGCGTTTCAGGTCTTGGTTCCGCATGCGCTGATAAGCTACCCTTTCCGCAAACTTATCAGCCAACAGCACTTGATTCGTCAGTGGAGTATTCTCCACTGATTCCTGTTTTGGGTGAGGGAGCCTTGTCCCCCCCATTTTGGGTAGGTTGCTATCTACCACAGGTATGGTAGACACCGATTCAGCTGTTGACAGAGGTCTCCTTAGTTGACCTCTGAATACATTTTGTCTCTGTGCTGCTGCGAACCTTGCAGCGAACTGCTCGTCAGACTCTCCTGCTTGCTGGGGCGCATATATATTGCTCATCGCCTCTTCCAGGTGGGGAGACAACTCTGGCTTTGCTACCGAAGGTATACTCGGAATCAAGTTTGCCCCCTCTGGGGTCAAGGCAGCTGATCCTCGATTAGCCTTGCGGTACATATATGCTTGGGCTTCCAGCTCAAGAATCTGAACATACAATGTAATGTATTCAACGGTATTCAATTGAGGTACATTATTACCTCTAGCCTGTATCAACTGTATGTGTTTCAGTACATACAGTCCTAGTCAAGCACACGTGGTATCCTTCGTAATGCTAGGGTATCTTTTCCATAGCATAGCACACTGAACCTGAAGGGTGGACTCACTCCGTCCACTCTCCTCGTCATTGGAAGTTTTGTCTTCCCAATGTACTGCTGGTGTTCTTGGCTCGGGAATTGTCATTTCCTGTGGCACTCCAACTCCCTGCTGACGTTGCGTCAGTGGAGTGGACTCAGTTGGCACTCTCCAACTGCCCGCCTCAGGCCTCGGCATCTTCCCCAGGAAGTACGACAAAGGTCTGCGACCTTCAGTTGGTCTCTGAGCACTACTCCTGCTCTGGAACTGTCACCCTGACCTCCCAGTCTGCATGGACAATTCATGTTCCCTGCCGGATCGCTGTTCCAGGTCTTCCACAGCTGCCCCTGGTCTCGCTGCACCGCTTGGCACAGCTGTCGGCCGCACTTCACTCCATTGCGTCCCTCCTGGCATCCCCTGAGGCTGCCGGAAAGGCTCGGCCTCTGTATATTCTGACCCGGGACGACCCGGGTCAGTCACCGCAGATTGAGGATATGCCAACGACTGGTCAATGGTCTCACCATCGCATGTTGGTTCAGCAGATTGATTGGTCTCCATCCAATCAGGCGTTGATACGTCTCTATTAGTCCGGAAGCGTGCATCAAAGAAGTTGATGCACTGTTCGATGCAATCACAGTCTAGGCTATCGGTCTAGACACGTAGTCTTCGTTCGTAGTATCAGAATTGAACCCAAAAGGTTCAAAAAAGTGAAACAAAGTCAAGTATGGTTTAGCCTAACAGTCACACTAACAGAACCAGATTGATAATTGATTCTAGTACTACGAAGTATGACAGTAAAATTGGCTGCCTTACGTAAGGCAGCCAGCATGTATGTAAAGTAATGATAACTAATCAATATAATTGTATATTAATTGTATATTAATTAATTAACTAAAGTACAATATGTTACAGCATCTAATCACATAAAGCAGCGACTACAGATGGCTGAAATACATGAAGCAATACATGAAGCTGGATGGCCTAGGAACAAAACATTTTGATGATGCAATGATAGGAGCAACGGAAATTAACAAGCACTTTGAACTTGAATTCTCAGAAGGCCGTCTCGAATGCTGGTACAATGTGTTCCTCAGACAGCAAGAAAGATCACTAGACATCGCGAACAGGATATTTACACTGACATGCAATGTGGAGAAGAATGAACAACACATTCCCATGGACAGGGAACTAGACCCATACAAGCTCACAGAGAAAATAACGCAGAAAGGGTTCATGATTACCGAAGACAATGTGGTCCAATTTTCGAAGATGAAGGTAAATGAAGGGAACAGGACAACGTAAGTACAAGTCAATAGAGCAACAAACAAAACTGAAGGGAAACTTAAGATACAAACATTACAAGCCGGAAAGATTTCAAGTGGGAGACCTCGTTTCTGTCCAGCTATCGTTCCAGGTTGTTAACCTGGCGGGTGAGAAACTCAAAATGCTTCTCGTATTGAGATCCATGACTCTTATCGAGCACCGGTCTAGCTTCATGAAAGTGAGTGACAAAGCAACACAGTAAACACACTGATAAACACCCCACAGAATGTAGTATCCAACAAAGGGACCAAGAACAAACTGAAAAGAAAGCTGAGAGACATTTCAGACAAGGGCCAGAACAGAATAGACGTAGACGCATTGGAGAATGGCAACCAATGATTACATTGATCAAAAAGCCTTTAATTGCTTGCTTTGTCACATTGTCAATAACGGTCTCGTTGATCTTTGCCAATCACATATAGTTTCGACTACAATTCACAGACACTTGCTTGGGTCTGACTATATTGTCGTCCTGCTTCCTTCCCTAACGAGTCCACTGCACCCATATTTTGTTTCTCCCTCGTCCACCAATCCTTCTCCTTTTTGTCACTTTTATAGTATTACCGCATCATCATATTACCAAATAAACTGTATTTGCCCACAACTGCAACATCACAAACAAACAACCGCGAGGGCTTACATGAACAACAGCAGCTGGAGCAATGGCTTACATAAACCATAGCTGGAGCAACAGCTTACAGAGCAGCAATGTACATAATATCAGCTTACATAACCAACAGCCAGGAATTTATTTATATTTTCTTTTGATGCAACCCCAACTTGTACATATTTATTCACTTTCGTACTTCCTCACTTTTGGTGTTCACCAGCTCGTTAGTTCAATAATGTTTCATTCCTGCTGACAAGTTGATAGCTACCTATCTAGCATAGGTAGATTATGTTATCATAATATAACGATTCATCTATTGACGATGTAAATGACTGCTGGAGCAAAGAAATAATGAAACATTCACACATCCGACAGAAAACATAACAAATTACATACATAATAAAAAAATACATAAACAGGAAACAAACTAAAATAAAACAAAATAAAGGATAGCAAAACAAACAATCAAAAATAAAAAAACATATTTGTATATATATGAGCAATTATAATCCCTCGACTTGGTGAAATAAACACACAATAATGCGCTCAACAAAGAAAACTATATATAAAGAAAATGCAAGGATTTTTCAACATGAGGATGAACATAATAGCCGGTAGAGATAGCCGAAAGGGAGCAAATATCGAGGACATAGCCAGTAGAGGAAGAGAACAGCAATTGCTGAGATCATGTGAGGGGCACAAATTTTGAGGACAAAATGCACGCCAAAGCAGGTAGTAGAACCTCAGTCTACTAAAGTAGACCTCGGAATAAGTAATACAAAAACAATTATATTACTGAGATCTGGTAGAGGAAAACATAGGGCATAGGTAAGTATTAATGTAGACATAAAAAGATAGAGTGAAGACATTTGAAATGGGCTGGTGAATACTGTGGGTGACTTGGATTGGCAGTCCAAATTCCAACTTGTCTTAATCCAAAATATGGTCCTGCTTGTACTGCATGCCTTAGTACTCAGCACTCGAGCTTCAACAACAATGGTCACTTCGGAGTCGATTTTGCAAACAACGTTGGATGTTATGGACTCACCTTCATTGATATAAATTATTATAAATCCCACATCAAATGACTGTGGTTGACACTGCCACACTGCCACCATTCCCTTGCTCTGGTTGACCAAATTCATTTGATTTTTCACTGCAATTTATAACCAATCCCTCATAAGCACCCCATTCTGTGCTCCAGATCAGTCCTGGCCCCATGTTTCCTCTATCTCCTGTTGGAGAGCAAGTACCATTTCTTCCAGTTCTTGAACACAAGGGTCTTCCACAATGGTTTCATGTGCGCTACCTGCCTCACTTTGACGAGAAGCTCTCTGTTGTGTTACATGCCAAGTAGGTAGGGCAGGCTTGTGTCTGGCAATTGGTTGATGAGAACTTGATGGATCCCAGTTAGATGAAAAGGCTTCCACTATGTACAAGATCAGAAAAGTGAATAGTGGATGAGACAATAAAACAAATCTGTTCCATGCTCTAAGTGCTGCCAAAGTTGTGCCCACCACTGATGCTTTGTAGGACATCTGTCAAATAGTAGTAGATCCTCATCAGGAATTGAGCTTTCAACAACAGTTTGCCCATTTGTGAGGCCAGATTTATGGTACACTTGCAACTGAGGAAGGCCTTGGGGGTGAGAAGGTAGGAAAGGATTGACTTGTCCTTTGTTAGTACTATGCTTCTTACAAAGGCTTGTGACTCTATACCTGTGTTATGTCTTTGTCTGGTGGACCAGAAGAGTAGTTTCTTCTTGCACATGAAGAAGAGAATCAGGATGACAATAATTCCCGAAACTACAGGTCCAATGATAGCCCCTAAAAGTGTTGCATGCAATATGCCAGAATAGTCAGGTGGCAGGGTAGTGATGATTGGTGATGCAACAGTTGTATTTGTCACTGAAGGTTGAGAGCTGGAAGGTGCACTGCTCAATCCTTGTTTCTCGGCAAGTGAAGTGAAGGATGGAGTATAGATCATATAGTCCAAAATAAAAGTAGGATTCTGTGCTCCATCCACTCACATGTATGTTATTTTCAGTGTATGATTGGCTGAAGAAAGGCCTTCCTTGTGATACCATTGATAGTTTAAAGAAGTTTGGGAAGAAGTTTCCAGTGAATCCAATACTCCATCTAACTCGAATCCCAATGTAGGTCCCTGTAAGTCAGAGGAGATGCCAAATATAGACACCATTGTTCCTATGATATAGATTAGAGTCGGTGTACTTTTGGCAAATCAATCTGGAGACAAACCATTGAAATGAAACGTAGCTGATGCATTAATAGAGGAGGTTTCATGAGTTATGTTGGAATAGGCTAATCGACTGCTACTTCTACCCCACAAGACAGGATTTGTATTCTGTGTCCAATTACCCTTGAAGACCACTGAGGGATCATTGTTGTCAACAATCAGGCGTTCTCCCTGCAACAAGGTGTTCTTTCCTGCAGTAACAGCGGCATAATCAAGGGAAAAAAAACCTGCCAGGTTTGAGATGAATGTAATTATCAGATTGTGCATTCTGTCAGGCAGATTCGGGGACTTGTAGATGAAACCAGTCCTGACTGGCCCAGATTCAGGGATCTCTGACCATTTCTCACCATAAATTATGGCAATGGCACCAGAAAAAATAGCTCCAAACAGTGTGATAGAGGTTCCTATATATACTGCCAGTGAAGTAGATGTTGATGTGAAATGTAAGTTTTTATTTGTTTTAAGTTGCCCAAACAAAATTGAGCAAATCTCAAGTTAAATATAAACTTGTATTCACGACGTTCTGGGGACTCAGTTACATGGGCGTACACGTTGTAAAAGTGTTGTAATTTTAATTGTTTTTAGTTTGAAATGTAAACTTTAATAAAAGTCACACTTGAAAGGTGGGTACAAAATAGTATTAAAACTAAAACCTGAAGCTACTGTAATGCTCCTAGGCCTAAGAGATCCGCTCCCTGAGGATTGCAAGCTGTGGCAATGCAATTGCTTGCCCAACTCCTCCAAATTCCTCTCCTTTTTATACCTCCTCCTGCGATGCATGGAGCGTCATGTTCCTTGCACATTTCAATGCTGACAGCTCATGTTGCCAGTCAGTTATTGTGTTACCGAGCCCGGGCAGGTGGCTAATGGTTTTGCCGTTCCTCGGTGTGTGTGGTTACTTCTTCTTTCAGGCTAAACCTTTTTCTGTAGTTCTGCTGATCCTTTTTCCTCAGCTCACCACTTCTCTTCTCTTGTATGCCTTCTTTCCGACTCAAGTGCGCAGTGGTGGGGGGTCAGGAGGAGACTTTGGAATTGTGTGGTAGATTCAGAAATGGAACAGTGAAGAGCTGAGTGATGTCAGTGTTTTGATGGGATTTTGATCTCGGATGTTATGCCAAGATCTAATCCCTGCTGAACACTGCCACCTTATCAGTTATGGCTACTGCCTCGCTGCCTGGTTTACTGCTCTGCTGTGGTTTTGACGAGTCTTTTTATATGATTTTTGGGGTTTTAAAAGGTGTGTCATTCCTAGTCTAAAGTTTTTGACTTTCATTGCTTACAGTTTTCAGTGTTTTTGGGTACAGTTTTGGGATTTATTTGACTGTTCTTGTCTGCCTCGAATGAGGCAGACATATCAATGTATAACAATTAGTCCACATTGCACATACCCTGAAAAGTCACATTCAGTACAGATCCAGTAGTTGCAGTTCCACCAATAAACAGATCATCAGAAACAAGAGTAGGATTCAAAGAAAAATCCAGGTGGGGTGAATTGTTGTTATATAATATGGTTGCCATTGCAGTGTTGTAAGAGGGAGGATACTAAAGCAGCATCCTTTATAATTGTAAAGGACTTTGATAAATGATCTCTTTGTTCAACAGATCACAGGGGCATCTGATATCAGTAAAACCCATGAGATTGAGAATTCCCATCAAACTGAAGAGTTTCTGAACTGCAACTTTGATTGAATATGCAATTAAGTTGAGGAGCCAAAGGGTATGCAAGCAGGGACAGCATCGAGAAACAACTAGGCACAATAGGAAGGAGTGCTGATGCAAAGGACAAGTGCCAACAGGTTGTCCAAACGACATGAGTAAGGTCCTTTGAGTATAGCTTACACTGCAATGAGATCATCAACACCATGAGCCAAAAGATCAAAAGGGCAGATGAAAATTCAAAACAACTGCATTTTCTAGTTGTCGGAATCAGTGATAAATTCATTAAAAATGCAGGAGATATTTGTTTTCCTTTGGATGAGGAGTTGGTTTAGAAAGATCAAGTCAATGCCTGTACATATAATTCCAACAAGAAAATCAAGGCAGGATGAGTGTTTTGGAGAAGTAGGAAGGCTTGATTGTTCCATCTTTGATTCACATATCAACACCGACCCAGCTGGTCAGTTTCACAGCTATTCCAGTACCTTACCATCACTTTGTACATTAGCCTTGATAGATGCGCCATAGTTACGATCCAACATATGCATGTGGTTACACGACAACTGGAGAAAAATCATCTCATGTCTTCTATGTCTCTTGTTGAAAGATGATCACCAGTAATCAGAACAATCTCATGTGTCACCATGTTGGGTTGTTCGCTGTTTTGCAAGATGGAGGGCTCAAACAGATAAGGGCATCTCGACACATCTAGTTCTGTTTTGCTCAAAGTTGCAAGCTGCTTTTGCTAGCTACATCTTCCCAAGCTCGTGGATCAACATTGTACAAAATGCATTGAGGATGAAATGGAGACGTATGACGGGGCACCAGAGGATATTACATCTACTTTGGTCTGCTTGCAATATAAGATGGGATGATCAATGTTGGGAGAGTAAGGTATATTTGGTTATGGATCAGGCCTCAGGAATTGCTTGTCACGTTGCAGGATCAAATCAAGAATCGAAGACGTGTAGTTTCATGAATACCGTCATTCTAAAACAGAAGTATGCCCAAGAAAGAACTAGTCCTTGCCTGAAAGACTCGTGTATGCATTGCTATACACGCAAACATCAATGTCAAAAGATGGGTTGATTAAAGATGCCAGAGGGGATGTATGTGGTCTCATTTATTGTGATTGATGTTCCAAGATCTAGAATAGATTGAGGTTTTTCTATGCAGTGGACTATGTGTGGGAAAAATGTCTTCAATTTTTGCCATTATGTGGTTCTTGTTGTTGATGTTTGTTCTGAGGCTGAGGTGTGGGAAAAATGTCTTTGATTTGTGCTGTCATGTGATTTATTAGACTGTTTGTCTATCTGGATGCTTGTATAAGCAGCAGCCTGTGTTAGAGTGAGAAAAATATCTTTGATTTGTGCTGTCATGTGATTTATTAGACTGCCAGATGCTTGATAAGCAATAGCCTGCTGATGTCAGTCTGGGAAAAATGTCTTCAATTTTTGCTGTCATGTGATTCATTAAAGTGTGTGAGTTAGCACAAAATACTCAGATTCAGTACTTGACAGAGTGATAATGGGCTGCTTCTTAGAACTCCAGGACACAGCACTGAGATCAACAAAGAAAGTGAATCTGAATATTAAGCAACAGTGCATTTAAGATGCCCAGTCAGCATCAGAATATCCTGAAATTTCAGGATCCATGCCTTCAAGAATCAATTTCTTATCAGCAGTACCATGAAGATATAGGAATACTCAAGCTACAACAACCATGTGAGTTGTCCTGGGTGCATCAAGATGCTGAGACAGAATAAAAACTGCATACAATATGTCAGAACACATCATTACAGTGGCATACATCAGTGAACCAATCATTATTTTACAGCAACAAGTTTTCTCTGCAGGCAGGAGAAGCATCAGGAATACTGATAAGAAGTCAGATGAGAAGTCAGCTTCAGCTTCCATCAGTGTGACTGCAATGCAAGATTTGTTCAGAGCAAAATATTTGATGGTCTGTTCAATATACACCTGCTGCTCAAGAGAGATAATATATTCCTTTATGTTGCAAGTAAGGCTAACTCCAAGGAGCCAGTTGATTGCTCCAAGATCAACAATTTTAAATCACTTGCTAAGCTGTTTCTTGATGAGGAATGTAGCTTCAGTAGAGTTGCCAATGATGGTGAAGTCATCAGTGGCAACTGTGACAATTGTATAGCTATTGATATCAATTTTGAAAAGTACCACAATATCAGCCTAGCAAGCTGAATAGCTGAGGTTTGTGAAAGTTGCATGAACTTCCTCATACCAATGGTATTGTGCTCCTTGCTTTGTGCTATAGAGAAGGCACTTAAGCTTGCAGGCAAGCTTGAAATGGGGCATTTTTTCAAACTCAGAGGATAGTTGTCAAAACCAATAGTAAAAAAGGGGAAACTGCATATAAATGATTTTATTATTTTTGAGAATTGAATTCAACTATGCATTTTTGACATCTGCTTGTTCAATTGCAGCTTCTTATAAAGCTGCAATTGATAAGAGAATTCTAAGAGTAGCAGCACAGATAGTTGAAGCAAAAGTTTTAGTATAATCAACACCAAATTGCTGCTTAAACCCCTTAGCAACCAGCTGCACTTTGTAACAAACAATCAGCCATTTGTGCTATGCTTGCAACAGAGTACATAGCAGCAAGGAATTATATTTGCATCTGAAGAGGCTTGAACAATCTCCTATGTGCCTAGCTTTTCTATTTGGTCTAGTTCAATATTAATTGCAGCTAACCAATCCTCCTCTTTGTTGCCATTTAGTGCATCTTTGATGGATGGTACATCTTCACTAGCAGCTAATGCATGTTTGATAATTCTTGATCCTATTCACTATTTGTGTTTTCAATTTCAACAATAATTGATTCAAAAATGCCAAATGTGTTGATAATAAATGCAGATTTGGTAATATTTGAGTCCTTGTTTGCATTTCAACATTGTCCTTGACCATATTGTGCAGAATTGTATTGATAAAGGCCAGCAAAGGAGTTTCAACACATGCGGAGATATGGAAGATTGCTAGATAGTAAGTTTTAAGCTTTTGCAGTGCCTAGATTGTTCTGATGTAGTTGTAATGATGTTTTAGTAGGCTTTTCATTGATTTTGCTTGGTTTCTAAGTGCTTTCAGATGGGTGATTAGCAGTAATTTCAACAGGATGAGGGCTGGTTTTAGATTTTGGCTTAGTTTCTAAAGCATTGAGTAGTGCAGAGGCTTAGGGACTATCCAAATTGACATGTAAGTCCCACTCCCCCTCAATCTGAATGCTGTCTGAAATGATTGCAGCATCCTTGTTGAAATAGACATCTCTTTCAACAATTACAGTATGTCTATCAGGCCAGTACACTTTGTAACTTTTAGACTGCTCATTGATATTAATAAATCTGACTTCTTCAACCTTTGATTCAAGCTTTCTGGTTTTGCATAGTCAAACATAGGCAAATGTTCTCTATGAGTGCAACCTGAATATATCTGGCTTCCTTTTAGTTGCCATTTGAAGTGGTGTGACATTGCCAGGTAGTGCACTGTATGGTGCATGGTTTTGTAATCAGACCATATAATGTTTAGCTTCTGCATAGAGATTTTTTAGGAGCTTTGCATCAATTATCATAACATGAGCACCTTCAACAATTGTGTGATTTGCTTGTTCAGCAACACCATTGGATTGTGAATCATATACTGTGAGATCACAAGCAGTACCAGCAGTATCTTGATGAGCTTTTATTTCAGCACTTGTAAATTTGCCACCTCAATCATCAGAGTAGGACATCATAATGGTATGTGTCATACATTATAGGGGAGCTTGCTTTGTGCTGTACAATATGTGTCCAGTGGAGTCCACTACATTGTAGTGGAGCAGTCTCCAGCATGTCATAGAATACAGAGCTGCAGATGTGTCACAATATGTTATATAACACAGTCTAGTAGATCAGTAAAAGACAGGCACATACAGGCCTGGCAGATGCCAGAAGATACTAGCAGATGTCAACATGCATCAGTGGCCACTAGTAGACATCAGCCCATGAGTAAAAACCTCCTCTATTAGTGGATGTCATGGCATGAGTAAGCCCTCCTCAAGGTTCCCCACTTTCCTCCTACTTTCTTCCTCCCTGCAACAACTCAAGGCTATGCACCTCTTCTCTCCTTTTCCACCCCAATGCCAGTGTACATCCATAAAAGGGCCCTGCAGACCTATATAGACCTGCCATCCATTGGCATCTATCATACACCCATCAGAATCTGTTGGGCATCCACTGGAAACCTCTGGCATCACTCAGCAAATGCTAGCATCAGGGCAGGAATAAAGGAAAGGAGGTGCATGGGCATCTGCTACATGAGGTGGCATCTGGGGAAATATGGGGGGTGACAGAAGAGAGATAGAAATGGGGAGAAAGAGGGAAAAGGGAGAAGGTGACAAAAGTGCACACCTGCACTTATCCATCAGTTCCTTGATCATCATCTTATCATTGGACCTGCAAATGCTAATAGTTGCAAAGAACAGTAGTTTTTCAATTTATAGCTGCCCACATGGACTTCAACTTCTTACATTGAACTCGAGTTTCTCATGTGAATTAAGTTGAGACTTCATTGTCACTTGCTTGCACTGACCATGACCTTCCTCATGCACATCTGAGACATCTCTTCATCAGAAAGAGAAGTGCATGGGTATCTGCTGTCTACTAGCATGCTAGCAGATAATAGCAAATGTCAGATCGAGGAGACAAGCAGGGGAGCAGAGTGCATAGGTGTCTGCCACATGCAGTGGCATGTGGGGTTGTGTGAGAAGTAGAGAGGATAGCACTGGGGAGAAAGAGAGGGAAAGGCAGAAGAGGAATGCATGAGTGGCCACTGTCTGCTGGCATGCCAGTAGATGGTAGCAGATGTTAGCATGTGAGCCAGCTAATGTCAGCAGACAGTAGCTGACGTCCAAAGAAATCTTTCTGTGTATAAACAATAATTTTTTTAGTAGAGACAGTGCTGGGTTAAAAGAGGAGAAACAAGTCCATTGGACCTGTGTCTTATCTATAAGCAGATGAACAGATCAAATAAACTTACTGAGATGATGTCTTTTGACCAATTTATGTGTATACCATAAAGTTGCAACAAGTCCCAGTGGTACAGCAGAATATTTATCAATCGATATTCTATATTGTGTACAGCGGAAGTTCAACTCCTCCTCTACAGTGCATTATAATAAACTGGTACAGGTTTTTGTACAGTAGCAGATTCAACTCCTCTGCAGTGCATTGTAATATACCAGTGCAGTTTTGAGCTATATGTATAGTGAGTTTGACCCCCCCTGTGCATTCTAATATATGGGTTGATTTTTGCACTACCTGTACACTATACTGACTTCTAGTAAGCCCCTGTAGTTCAGTAGAATATTGATAAATTGATATTTTATATCATGCATAAGAAGTGAGTTTGATTTTTCCTAGTGCACATTATAGCAGCAAGCTGCTGACATCTGCTAGCATTATTAATTTGATCCATTCAAAACTCTAGAGATTTCTGCAGAGGGATAGGATGGACAAATTTGCACATGTATTTAATCCAGTGCATGTGACAAGTTGATGATACACTCCAGCTAGCTACCTTTGCACTGGTGTTTAGTGACAAACATAGCTAGCTGGGGTGTATCATCACTTGTCACATATGCTGCATTAAACACAGGTGCAAGTTCCTCTATCCTATCCTTTTTTAGTAATCTCTGGAGTTTTGAACAAATTAAAATAGTGATGCTAGTAGATATTAGCAGATGTTAGTAGACAGCAGCAGATGTTAGGTTCTGTGTAAAAATGCCAAATATTTTAGTAGGGCTAGTACTGGGTTGAAAGAGAGGAAAAAAAGTCCAGTAGACCTGTGTTCTATTCATAAGCAGATGAATAGATCAAATGAATTTACCAACCTAACTGTACTGACTTGTAGTATGCCTCTGTGGTCTAGTAGAATATTGATAAATTTATATTTTATATTGTACACAAGACACAGGTTTGACTCCCTTTAGTACACATAATAGCAGAAGGCTGCTGACATTCCTTATCCAACCTAAAATTCTTGAGTAATCTCTGGAGTTTTGAACAGATCAAATGAATAATGCTAGTGGATGTTAGCAGACATTAGTTTGCAGCAGTGGATTAGTGCCATTTAAAGAAATCTTTCTAATCTTGTACTTGTAGTAAGCTCTTGTGGTCTAGTAGACTATATATAAATCAAAATTATATATTAGGCATAAGAGATGGGTTCAACTCTCTCCAGAGTCATTGCGGTAAGTACTTCTTCTGCTGTCTTTTTAACCAAATGACATGCACTATAGCAGTGTACAGTAAGACCATGTGGTATAGTGGAATATTCTCTATTGGTATTCTTTGTAGCTTGCACTAAGTGGGTTCAACTTCCATTAGTGTATTGAATATCAAAATATTTGCAATTTTTTGATCTTCTTAGCTAATTGTTATTTACTACACAGTATGATAAACAAAATAAAGTTTGTTAAGCAATAAATCAAACTTCTTTTGTAATTTAAACAGGATCACATGATATCTATTTTCAGAACTTGCTTTGTATAAAGTTCTCATCTGTTTCTTTAATCCTCTATCTACTATGTCTAATGCTGAACACTACCAATGGATGGTTGACACAGATGTTTGAGTATTATACCTTGCTGGCAGAGGAGACCTTGGTAAATTCAAAAGACAGCTGAAGGTCCTGATAAGATGCAAGTACTGCTTCCTAATAGACATGCACTAATAGTTGTCCTGTTGACTGACATGTGGCTGATAGTCAGCCAGATAAAAGGTGACAAGAAACTCCTTCTTGATGTTAGGAGAAGTTTCATCAATAAAGTCATCCTGCTACTCCAGAGCAAGCTTTCTGATGAGGATATGACCAGGTGGTTGAAGAACAGTGCAAAGAAATAGGCCCAGAAGAGTAGAAGGAAGGAAAAACAAAGTAGGGGCAAAAAACAACCTGATTGTAGCATAGAGCACTATATGGCCACAGCCACATAGCTTTTAGTTTGTAGAATCAGATAAAATTATATTAGACTTACACGGGCTCAAAAAACTGCCCCAATGTTTGGCCTTTTTGGAAAGATTCACATGAGGTGCAACAATTACCTGAGCAAAAAATCATGGAAAATCACATGATATACAACTGCATCCTGGCTTCATAATGATGTATAGATCATGTGATTTGGACAAGAACTTGCTTATTAATGAATCAAAAAAAATATTCAATCATTGGGGCAGTTTTTTGACTCACTTTAATTTTCATATTTTCTCAATACTTTTCAGCAGTAGAAGATGGAAACACCTTGTGGGAAGTATAAACAATGTCATGTGACCTTGTTTGTACTAATTTGACATGTTCAACTTCAGTCAATCACTTTCTTGACACTCTACCACTATTATGTACCTGTTTCTGCTGCCAATCACTCTTCTGTTGCTTCTCTCCTTAATGAGGGGTATTCTCAGCATTAAATCCAAGCAAAAACTGGTCTGAGAAAGGGCACTGTAGGGAGAATTAGTAAAAAACTGGAGAGCAACACAGAGAATTATCCTGGAGGTCGTTTTTCTAAGCTTACAGCATGTGACAAATAGTCTATTATTCGTCAAATTACTACTGGGAAGCTGGATAATGCTGTTCAAGCTACACAGTTCATTAATTCTGTCATCTCCAGTCCTGTAAATCCTCAGACAGTCAGGAATGCATTGAAGGAGGCAGGTTTTTGCTCAGCAACAAAGAAGAAAGTTCCCATGCTCAAGGCTGCTCATCGTGCAAACCAGCTCAAGTTTGCTCAGTATCATGAAAACTGGACAGTGGAGGATTGAAAAAGAGTTTTGTGATGGGAAGGTATATGTGTGGAAAATTTCAGGAGAACCACTATCTGACCACATTACTACACCAACTGTCAAGCATGGAGGAGGAAACAATTTAATGGTATGGGGATGCATGGGTTGGAATGGAGTAGGGAAGCTCATAGAAGCTCAGGGGAAGATGGATGCTGCACAGTATTGTGAGATTTTGGATGAGAGAGTGGTGGAAAGCTTTGAGAAGTTAGAAATGGAGGAAGAAGGACAATATTTTCAGCAGGACAACTACCCAAAACACACCTCCAAACAGGCAACAACCTAATTTTCTGATAACAACATCATTGTGATATCCTGGCCTGCCCAATCCCCTGACCTCAATCCCATTGAAAACCTCTGGGTTTACATCAAGCACAAACTTTTGGAGTATGAGGTACCCCCTAAAGGAGTGCATGAGTTGTGGGAGAGAGAGGTCAAGGAGTGGAATGAAATACCACCAGAGGTATGTCAAAGCCTCATAAAGAGCATGCCTAGAAGAATCAAAGCAGTTATAAAGGCAAATGGAGGCCATACCAAGTACTAGATATGAAAATTAGAGTAAATTTGAGTGGGTCAAAAAACTGCCCCAATGATTGAATATTTTGTTTGATTCATTAATAAGCAAGTTCTTGTCCAAATCACATGATCTATACATCATTATGAAGCCAGGATGCAGTTGTATATCATGTGATTTTCCATGATTTTTTGCTCAGGTAATTGTTGCACACCATGTGAATCTTTCCAAAAAGGCCAAACATTGGGGCAGTTTTTTGAGCCAGTGTATTATGATATAATTTTATTTGCATTATACTTACATATATGCTGCTTATTAAGCAGCTTATTTTTGTTTTACACTATATAGTCAATAGACCAGTCTGGTCTGAACTGTACTGTGTGAACAGAAGCTCTTACAAAACCATAAATTTATACATTTTTTTGAATCCACCAGCTAAAATCTATTGCCTAGCACCTGATGTTAGTTGCAGAGTTTTTTAACAGAACTCTATGAGCTTCTTGAGCTTCTTACATAACCACATTATGCAAATTTTATACAAGAGATCAATGAGTAACCCTTTACCTGCAGTCAGCACAGATGGTGGGCACAATGCCCATGACCTACAGAGTGACCCAGTAGACATTCAGGATGTGCAGGCATCCAATCTGGGCCAGGCAGGGCTCAAGGCTCAAGATTAAAGTAGAGTACTGACCTTTCTAAAAATGAGAGTGAGGCCAAAGAGCTGAGAGCTTGCTTCATGAGGGCCAGCAATGGCCACAGGACAAAATGCCAGAGGAACTAACTCCCTCAGTTATGCAGCTGCCAGGAGGACTGCAACAGTTTAGCCAACTAGCTTCCAAAGGGCTCTCTGATGAGGTCAGACAGTTGACAAGTGCCTCGGACACCTTGGAAGTCACTGACTTGTTGATATAGACTGGGAAATATATGTCCCTGAACCATAATAGTGGGGCCAGATGGGCCATAGCAGGCTCAATGCCTACTAGGGATGGCAGAAGCCTGCCTAGAGGAGGTACTGGAGGAGGCTGCAACCCTCAAAGTAGAACCTGCAGAAACTTGCTTCTCATGCACTCTGTCATAGGACTCCTCATTTCTTCCTTCTTTCACTCCTTATCTCTTCACTCTCCTTTCATTTATTCTCTTATTTCTTCTGTTATTCTCTCATTTTACTGTTTCTATTCTTTCAATACTATTTGTTAGTACTATTCTCAGCTCTTGAGGTGCTCTGGTTCTTTAGCTATCATTCAGACAAGTTGTGGGTGTTAGCGCCCGTGCGCCCACAATGACGACAGCCCCTCAACCTCGATCGAATCCCTCGTTCCACTACGCACACACAATCGCACTGCCACCACTACCACTTCACCGCAATCACATCAGGAACAATCCCTCATTACATATCACACGGACAATCGCACTAGTGGCCACCGTCATTACTTCATTACAATCACACTAGTGGCCACTGTCACTGTTCCACCGCAATCACACTAGGTACAAAGCTCCCTTTGTCCCTACCTCGTATTTATAGTAGCACCCTACGATACCACACCCTCAGGCAACTGTATATTGAACTGAGGGTGAGTCTCCAGAAGCCGTCATACCTTCGTCCACACACTTACTTATTTACTCGTTCCGTATTGTGTAAAGTTGTATCAGGTACGATACGATAAATCTCAGTCAACTGTATATTGAACTGAGGTTGTATCAGCGTCTAATTCTAACAGGTTATGGGACCTTGCTGCTACGCACTCTGAACAACCAACTGCTTTTGACTCAAACAACTAGACCGCACCTCGCAGAATCGCTCGCGGCACTCTCAGCTCTGACTGATCCCTCTGACCCTTCACAAATATCACAACACGCGGACATTTGATTCCGGCTGATCGTACCTTACTAGCGTGTCCCCATTTGTCTCCACGCACCTTGTTCAATCTCTTTGTCCTCTCTCCCGAACACCTCCGCTATGGGATCGGACCCCTCCAACACATCCATGTCGACCAGCGACGCGGTTCACCCCCGCATCCACGCAGTCAAACTCAATGCACACTGGCCGGCGTCGGAGCCCCCTTTCGACCGCGCCACAGGCGAGTTTCTGAAGTGGTCAAATAAATTAGAAATATTCTTACAGCAGACTGGCCTGGACCGATACATCTTCGCGCCTGAAACGAAACCTGAGCGACTAATCACTGAACCGAGCCACATCACGGAGCCGGTTGCGTATTCTAACTGGTTGGCCAACAACGACCTCATCATTGGTGTGATCAGGGCAGCCGTATCCGACGCTGAACAAGAAGGACTCACCACTGACGGCACGGCCAAGGAATGTTACGATGCCTTGAAGGCACGCGCACAGAGTGAGGGACCCGTGAAGCAGGTGGCCCTCATCCGCGAGGCCCTTTCCACATATACTCCCGTGTCCAGTCCCATCGACGCCACAGCCAGGAAGATATGCGAGCTCATCGACCGCGCATTCGCCATTGGAGCCATAGACCGAGACCTCCTCAAGTGCATCGCACTCCTCAACTCAATTAACGACAAAGCCTTCGAGTCCGTCCAGACCCAGGTGTCACGCGGGCTCGCTGACTCCATGGCAACGAGGCCCTACACTTCAGTCGAAATCCGGAAACTCTTCCAGACCATCGACAGCCTGGCCACCCTCGCTAAGCCCACCTCGGACACCGCCCTCATTGCGACGAAGAACATCCCTGGCACGCACAATCACGGACCCGGATGGTCCTGCTGCGACCTGTGCTTCGGGCTTGGTTTTCCGTGCCGTGGCCACACCAAGCAGTGGTGTGTTCGACCTGGTGGCGGCATGGCCGGGAAAACGATTGAAGAGTCCAAAACCGCGCGGCGAGCCGCACAAGGAGGAGCAAAACCAAGTAACAATGCAAAGACAGGAGGAGCAGCAAAGGCCGGCATTGCGGTCAAGGGGCTCGACGGGCAAGCTTACATAGTCGACGTATCACATCTCCAAAAGATCCAACTCGAAGCTGAGAAAGTAGACACCACGACCGCGAAAACGACCGAGTTCGCAGGCATCGCATCAGCTACAACAGCCAATTCCACAGACTTCTTCGAGTATCAAGGGTTTATGGCAACCGAAGTCGACCTCAATGACGCCGGCAGCGAACTCCGAACATCCATCGACTGGAACGACCATCTCATTGAAGGACACGAAACTATCCTAGCCACCACGGAAATCGCTCCGCTGAATCAACAGGGACGCACAATCCTCTCATCCCTGAATGAAAAACCGTTCTACCTCGACTCAGGAGCAACGGTCCACATATCTCCCTGCAGATCCGACTTCATCACGTTACGAGCCACCCCGCCGCGTGCAGTCAAAGGCATTGGAGGCACGTCCATTGAGGCACTGGGTGTAGGAACAATCAAATTACATATCCAGAACGAGGCCGAAATAGTATTGGAGAACACGTTGTACATACCTACCTCCACCGTCCGACTCATATCTGTTTCGGCACTAGTCACAGGCATGCGTGCCTCAATCACATTCAGCAACACAGGAGTCACCATCCTAGACGATACCAGCGGGATGCTCCTGGCGTCAGGACCGCTCATTCCTGGACGCCGTCTCTACACGCTCGATTTGCAGAACGCATTAGTCGAACACGCCCTCACTGCGCAACACCCATTCAATGTCGACACTTGGCATTGGAGACTCGGTCACGCAAACTACCAAGTCGTCGCCAAGATGGCCTGTACTGGTCTACTCCCAGGTACGCCGCACGTTCCCCTCCTTGCACTGCCTAAATGTGACCTCTGTATTCTCGGTAAACAGACGAAGTCACCGGTACCCAAAGTGCGGGAGGAAGGGCGTAGAGCGACTGGGATGTTAGAAATCGTATGGGTAGACTTAGCTGGGCCTATGCATGTGCAGTCACGTACTGGAAATACATACGTTATGGACATTGTCGACGATTACACCAACATGCCGTGGTCCATACCGCTCAGATCAAAAAGCGACGTGTTTCCAGCATTACAAGCCTGGCAAAAGGAAAGAGAACTGGAAACGGGAAAGCGTGTGAAGACCTATCGAACAGGACATGACGGCGAACTCAAGAACAATCAAATGGAGAAATGGCTTACCTCCGTGGGCTCAAGGCATGAATTCGGCGCCCCATACACCTCGCAACACATGGGGCGTGTAGAAAGGATGCACAGAACGCTTCTAGGGAAGGCAAGAACGATGAGACTGGCAGCTAAGTGTCCTGAATCACTATGGGACGAATTTTACCTCACGGCCACTCACCTGCACTCAAAAACGCCTACGAAATCACTCGAAGGAAAGACGCCGTTCGAACTATGGTACAAACGAAAGCCTGACTACACCTACATGAAAGAGATCGGCTGCCGCGCATTTGTCCTCACTCTAGATCAGCACAACCCAAAACTCAACGCACGCGGAACGGAATGTGTTCTCATCGGTTACGGAAGGAATTCAAAGTCGTACCGCTGTTATGATCCAAGAACGAGGAGGATCCACGAGTCACACCACGTACGGTTCATAGAGCGCCACGAAGATCGACCTCCAACAAACGACGTTCAGCCAGTTACGCGTAATGCAAGAAATGAAGATCTCACGTCGATTGACCAGATCAAGGCAACATCAGCTCCAAATCCATTCGTGATCGACGACAACGATGACGACACGAATGTTGTCCTCCCCCAAATACAAGATGGAGAGCATGCCGCGATTGAGAACCCCCAGGACGGCGCGCCACAGATCGTAGCTGCACCCGCTCAACAACCGCGTCGATCGAGCTGAATACCGGTACCCACCATGAAAGCGGCACAGGACCAGCCCCCCGTGACACGCCTGGAGCGAGCCGTACAGGAGTCAAGGGACGCTGGGGACAGATTGAGGGTAGCGCGAGCTGAGAGGAGGATCGACGCTGAGATAGCGCAGAACGCGAGGAACTTAACTGCCCAAAATCCGATCGACGATATGCGAGACCAGGACCTACCCGAGCTCGCCAACCTAGCCGAAATCAAGGACATCGAACACTTACTAGCTATGGCTGAGGCACTCGACAACCCCCTTTCAATCGAACTAACTGACGAGCCTCGAACATGGAAGGAAGCTCAGGAATCTGCTGACGCGAAGCACTGGCAGGAGGCGTACCAAGATGAGCTGAAGTCCCTAAAGGACATGGGTGTCTATAAACTGATCCGACGTGAGGACGTACCAGAAGGACAGAAAGTTCGAAAAGGCCGACCGATCTTCAAGATAAAACGCGACGAGAACGGCAGGGCCGTGCGCTTCAAAGTACGATTGGTCTTCAAAGGTTACGAGCAGGTCTTCGGTAGAGACTACACCAGAACAACCTCGCCTACGGCACAAATGGAATCATGGCAAATCCTGTTACATCTGGCGGCTGCCAAAGGCTGGGACGCCACCCAAATAGACGTAAAGACCACGTTTCTGTATGGACTGCTGCCTGAAGACGAGATTCAATACATGCAACAACCGGAAGGTTTCGAGGAGACAGGAAAGGAGACTTGGGTATGGTGTCTTATGCGTGGGTTATACGGGATGAAACAGGCAGGCCGTATTTGGAATCAGATGGTCAATGACAAGATGATCTCGTGGGGCTTCACACGTCTCGCATGTGAATCGTGCATCTACTACCGCAAGACGGACCGTGGCACCACCATCGTGGCGCTCCATGTCGACGATTTCTTGGCAATAGCGAGCTGTAAGTCAGAAAATGACAGACTCAAGGAACAAATGCGTACTGCATGGACCATATCAGACTTAGGGATCCCCAGATTTGTTGTAGGGATAGCCATCGAATGGGACCGGCAGAACTCTCTTGTACGCCTTTCTCAAACATCCCTAATCGATAAAATCGTCTCGCAGTTTGGGCAGGCCTCGGCCACACCTCTGTCCCTCCCCATGGAACCCGGTCTGAAACTCAGGAAAGTTGATCGATCCTCACTATCTCAGGAGGAGATACACACTCTGCAGAAAACTCCGTATCGTTCGCTAGTTGGATGCCTATTGTACGTTGCGATATCCACCCGCCCCGACATTGCATATGTGGTTGGTCAACTCGCACAATTTGTCGAAAACTACACCGCAGTCCACTGGACGGCAGCCACGCGACTTGTGTGATATCTAAAGGGGACGCGCAACCTCAAGCTCACGTTGGGAGGAAGACACGACGGCGGACCCATCGACCTAGTCGGCTTCACCGACTCCGACTGGGCAAACTGCGTTGACACTCGGCGCAGCGTTGGTGGCTATGCGTGGAGCCTTGGCTCAGGCGTCGTATCATGGGCTGCCAGGAAGCAAAAGACCATCGCGGCATCGTCGTGCGAGGCGGAATATATGGCCGCCTTCGAGAGCGCACAGGAGTGTATCTGGCTGCGGATGCTACTCAAGGCAATAGGTCACGGTGAGGCGTTCGCAAAGCCCACGCCAATCTTATGTGACAACAACGCGGCGATCAATCTATCAGAAGACCCCACTCTACACGCCCGCGTGAAACACGTCGACATAAAATATCACTTCCTGCGAGAACGCGTACAATCAAACGAGATCTGCGTCCAATACATCAACACGAAGTACAACATTGCCGACCTTTTTACGAAAGCCCTCGCAACGCCCACCTTCACACGTCTACGGACACTACTGGGTCTATTACCCATGCCATGATCCCATTCGAGGAGGAGGGAACGAGCTACGCATCCGACGTGAGGTTCTCAGCTGAGGAGGAGTGTTAGCGCCCGTGCGCCCACAATGACGACAGCCCCTCAACCTCGATCGAATCCCTCGTTCCACTACGCACACACAATCGCACTGCCACCACTACCACTTCACCGCAATCACATCAGGAACAATCCCTCGTTACATATCACACTGACAATCGCACGAGTGGCCACCGTCATTACTTCATTACAATCACACTAGTGGCCACTGTCACTGTTCCACTGCAATCACACTAGAGACAAAGCTCCCTTTGTCCCTACCTCGTATTTATAGTAGCACCCTACGATACCACACCCTCAGGCAACTGTATATTGAACTGAGGGTGAGTCTCCAGAAGCCGTCATACCTTCGTCCACACACTTACTTATTTACTCGTTCCGTATTGTGTAAAGTTGTATCAGGTACGATACGATAAATCTCAGTCAACTGTATATTGAACTGAGGTTGTATCAGCGTCTAATTCTAACAGTGGGCCCTTCAGTACTGCTTCCAGACTACTTATATAAGCTGGAGTTTGCCTTTCTGACCTTCAAAGTCTGGAGTTTTCCTGCCTTGTTTGTGCACTTGTTTGTTTAGGCAATTTTTGAGTTTTTAAGGTTTTGTTGTACTGTCCAGTTGTTTCCCATGCATTAGAGGCCCTAGAAGTGTCCAACCTGGCATAGGGAATCCCTAGACTTGTTCTCTTTAGATCTCCCTCTGCCAGCTGTGTGACTGAGCCATAGCCTCCAGAGGTCACCCTTACACACTCCTGCTGTAGAGGAGGTTGCTGAGTTGTCTACTAATGACAATGCTGGAGCAGAGGAACAGCAGTTGAAAACTGCTTACTCCATGCATTTGCAGGTGTTCTGAGATCTACACCCAGAAATGATGAAATTCACCACTCAGGCACAACTTAAGTGATATGCTTCAGCACATATAGTAGCACTTAATCAGCAAGAGCATGAAGTGCCCATTGTATTCAGTACTAAATATACTGATTTGATGGTGAGAGTTCTTGCATTGGAACTCCAGATGTATTTGCAGCATAAGGCCACAAGGCAATTGGGGGTATTGACTTCCTGGAGCCACACATCTGAGGAATGCTCAGCACATTGCAATCAAGACATAGGAGTTGAACTAGTGGAGGCACTAGCATGGGCACAGGAAGTGCCTGAGGCAAACTCAGTGAGTATATTTCATACTTCAGCAAGGCAAGGATGGCATGAGGAGCCCACTTACATGCATAACCAAGACCCTAGAACAGAGCATTCAGGTCTGGATGGGCAAGCCAGTGTGGCTTTTAAAGTGGAGAGCAAGGCATCTATAATGCTGCATGTGCCAATGGCAGAAACAATGAGTGACCAAGTCACATATTAATAGATGTGCAATGGCAACTTCAGGATCAAGGGATATACCCTTATTGATGATCAGGACATTGTATTCAAGGGCACTAAGCCCATTGACAAAATGTGTTGTCGATTTGTGATGCAGGGCCAGGAGAATCAAGCTGCTCCAGAATCAGGGCAGCACAATAATCATGATTGAGGAGACTTCCTTGATTGAGATAGTGCTACAAGACATAATGTTCCTGGTAGATGCCAGGACAAGTGCTCTAGATTGACTCTCCAAGAGGAAGGCAACTATGCCCTCAGTCATAGAGGCTCAAGATGTTTGCTGCAGGGTGGATGAGGGAAATCACTTCTCCAAGCCACTAATCTAGCAATTAGATTGCTGGGCCAGCAAGAGGCCATATGCATGCACTGCAAGGCCATGTACAACCACCTTTATTGAGTAGTCAATGATGCCTTGGAAGTACCAGATGGGGTGAAGCTGCAGAAAGCAAACAGTAGGCAAATTTAAGCCTACTCAGATGCATCCAAGTTCAGCAACTTGGAGAACTGGGCAATGGACATGTGCAACCATCTTGCTATGTGTTTATACAGTAGAGACTATATGGAATGAGAATGAATCTTTGTTCCAACTGAGTTCTTAGCTGGAGAAGCCATGAGTTAGTCTTGATGAACAGTATTGCATGTCAACTAGATCCAGTATGACTGGACATTTAAAAGAGTCCTTATAGGACTGTACAATCGAGTTGTATACCCCTCAACATTGCAGAATGCATGGCAGGACTTCTAGTCCACTAAGTACATCAAGAAGCTGGGTGTGCAAGGGTTCTGTGATACCCTTAATAATTATGCCCAGAACATGACAGTGTACCTGGATAGGTACAACCTGCAGATATGCACTGCTATCTGATTTGCAAGGATGGGCTGTCCCTGGAAGTCAACAATGTCAAGGAGTTTGTGGCATATGCCATAAGGTATGAGCAGTCTTTTAAGACTGCTAACTACTATGAGCATTCTAGTAGCCATAAAAGAGGAAGCAGGCAACTTATGCCTGCTATGACACCCATGCAAGGTCAGCACATAGAGACCTTCCTGGCCAAAAAGGCTGACATGGACTACAACTACAACATGTGGTTTGTGGTATGACAAGCTCCAGCTGGGAATTGAAGGTATAGCTGCTCATGACTGAAGCAGGCTCCAGACAGAGAATGTTCTAAACCTAGGCTGGACTCCAAGCTTGCCAACTCATCTGGTCAGATGGGAACATGTTTTGCATGTGGCCAATCAGGCCACTATGCTACCAGCTGCTCTATACAGGCAGGAGCCCAGAAGAAAAGGTATACACCTCAAGCCCACATATGTGCTGCATATACTGCAGCAGCAAGTGGGAGTAATCAAGATATCTCTGCTGATTCTAAGGCTGAGCACCTTATTGACAACCAGGAGCCTCCAGAAGAGGCATTGGATACAGAGCCCAAGAGTGTGGTTATGGAGAGGGAGGAGTATGTCACAGTGAACATATTTAATGACACCTTTGAAAACAAGTACTACAGTTGTGACAGCGACTCTGAGTGCCTGGCAGCAATGACAGATTGGTCATCTTCAAATGACCACAACAAGAATAATGTCATACAAATGAAGAAAATTACTCTTTGTCAAGCAGAGAGCAAATTACAGCACCCTATACTGAAATGTGCAGACAAGGAGTATCTGGTCTTGTATGTGGACATAAATGGCCACAAAGCCTGGACCCTCTGGGACTCTGGAAGTACTACATTGAGTATTACACCCCAGTTTGCCCATGTGTATGGAATTTCTATACAGCAGTTAGATACTCTGCTGGCATTGCAATTGGGCACTGTAGAGAGCTGTGCTATAGTGCAGTACAAGACTAATGTAACAGTCCAAATACCTGGCTCACATAGCCAGGAATATATGAATGTAGCAAACTTTAATTGCTACAATATGATATTGGGAATTCTATTTATATGGCATAACAAAGTCATGCTAGACTCTGAGCACTGTCAAGTGCTGGTGAATGGAAAAGTTATCCCAGCAGAGCATACTATAGCAGACAATACTGATAATTGTCTTCAATTTCACTGCACAATGGAGAAGTATAAGGACTCTCCATGACTCAGTCAGCAGAAAGCATCAACAGTGGAGGAAGTGGTCAAGGAAGTACAGGCTATACCTAAGCTAAGCTCAGATCACCAGACAGTGATGATGAGTGAGGAGGAGTATCAAGCCTTGAAGACAACTAATGAGCATGTAGCTGCTCCAGACAATGGAGGTGCAAAGCCTCTAGAAAAATGCCAGCAGAAGGCAAAGAAGGTTGAAGAATCAGTGAATGTATGTCCACCTATATTTTCACAAGTCAAGTTAGAGGACTTGAGGTACAGCAACTGAGAGGTAGAAGCCTCAGAATGTGAGGACATGCAGTCTTTATAGGAGCGGCCAGCTTTTCTACCTGAGTACGATTGGGCATATAACTCTCATATGCCACAGAAATGGAACAAGCTGGTAGCAGCCACTTATGCACAAAATGCACACCAACAGCTAACAACCATTGTACCTGAATATTGCCAGCTAGCTATGGACAAAGTATTTGTGGCATACTTGATTAAATAAGAGGGGAAGACCCTTGTGGCCTGCAAGATAGTCAGAGCAGATCCCTCACTAAGGCTGCACATACCCAATGAAAGTGTTGATTGGGTGCTTACTGTGCATGAGCAATATGAACGGCAGCCACATCTACCATCAGCTACAGTTGAAGTGCTTCCCCCAGTGTGTCAAAAGGGAAAACAGAAGGTGATGAGCCTTCAGAAAGATGATATTCCTTGGTTGCATTAGCAATGACAAGAGAAATTTGCTGATATGGTCAATGGGACCAAGGAGGAGCTCCTGCCATGGTGGGAAGTAAACCATGAAATTAATCTCATAGGCAAGAATAAGCAGTACAAGTACCACCTGCCATGCTGTTTGTGCACACTTCAAGAGCAACTACATGATAAAACTAATTGCTATCTGAATACTCAATGGTGGTCACCATGTACCACTGCTCAGGCTGCATTTTTGCTGTATATTCCAAAGAAGGATGGAACCCTTCATACTGTGCTAGATGTGTACCAGTGCAATAACAACACCATAAAGAATGTAACTCCTTTATCAAATCGAAGTATTGCTCAAAAATTGACCTTACTGATGCTTATAAGCAGGTGTGCATCTGCATCAAAGATGTATCCAAGACCATGTTTGCCTTAATCATAATACATTTACCAGCAACATTATACAAATTGGAGATTGCAATACCCTAGCTATCATTCAGAGGTTGATGACCTCTATATTCCAAGATGTGATAGAACACTAGACGTACCCAAGACCGTATTTGCATCGATCATGGGCACGTTCACAAGCAACATAATGCAGATTGGGGACTGTAATGCCCTTGCAACCTTTCAGAGGCTCATGACCTCTATTTTTCGAGATGTGATAGGACACTTTATGCATGTCTACTTAGATGATATATTCATCTATTCTGATTGACTTGAGGAGCATGAACAGCACCTCTGAGTCATGTTTGAACAACTATACAAGTATAAGCTATACTTGAAATGGAAGAAATATGAGCTTTAAGCTCACAGTGTAGATTGCCTTAGGCATGTCACTGACAAGCAAGGTATTTACTCAGATCAAGAAAAGCTTGATTACATATGGGAGTGGTGCATACCACAGAATTACAATAACATCCAACAATATAGCTATCTATCCATTCTATACCTGTAGCTGGACATCAAGACTAAACACATGCTGCTGGGCTTATGTGGAGGTTTTTTGTGTATGACTGTAGCTCAGTGTCCTCTGTCATTGGAGCCTTAGTCACAATTCTCACAAGGAACATTGATTGATATGTTGTCTTTACTCTATTGTCAGTAAAGCTCTTATTGATTCAATGTCTTTAGTAGAACAGTTTCATAATAATAGTAGAAGACCCTTATTAATCATTGATATTAGTACAGCTAATGATTATATTAATACTTACTACTAGTCAATCATTCATATTTTTGTATATAATGTCTTTATGCCAACCTGGATTGTCAACATTCAGCTAACTGAGCTTTATTGCTGATAAGTAAAAGAATTACCAAAATGCCTTAATCAGTAGCATAGTATCACAATTTGTTATTCCCCTACACTGTTTAATAATTCAAGTTTCTGATTGTGATAATATAGGCTTATATAATGAACATTAAATACAATTGATTATTAATATGTCCAAGTCATCCAATCACTTATAACGTTTGCAATGAAATATTATCGGTATCACAATGTCCTGATGTATAGTCCATTGTAGTACACTATATACAAAGTTTGACCATATATAGTACAACATATACAATGTACAAAATTTATGTTTGCAAGCAAGAAATTATGATAAGAGCCTCCTCCCAACCTCATGTCTCTCCTCTGTCTCTTCTATAGTCATTGTTGATGCTGCTGCTGCTTCACCCATCGCCACTATTGCTACTGCCACTCTGCCTGTCATTGCTGTGTCATTTCTTCTTTTAAAGTCGATACCACCATTGTGATTATTTTATCCCATGTCAGCATGGGCTGGCCAGCATGCATCTGCTGCCACTTCCATCCAAGTTCCCAGTGTCACCACATTTCTGTGTCAGTGCACTGCTAACAGACCTGCTAACTGATCAATTCCCTGTGTAAGCTCTGATGAGATATACTGGGGCAGCCCTTGCTAGATGAGGATAAGCACCAAGGAACTCCCATCCAACAACAGTCAGTACTTGTGCACCCCTCCTGGATGTGAAAATGTATCAGGTATATAGTATGGGACATAGGGTCACTTATGCATACCATCTTCATGAGACAACATCAATGTGTTCAACAGCCAGTTCCTTCTCCGTAAAATCCATGGCTGTGCTGCCTCCACTTGCCATATTGCCTGCTGTACCTCCTCTATCTCTGATGCCTCAGATGCTGCATTGTCCAACCCTCAATTCTCAATATGCTCCACTCATGCCTGCAAACCAGCCAACTCATCTTCAATAGCCACACATGCTACTAAAGCAGCATCACTGTCTCCAAATACTTTGTCCCTGTTGCAAATCATTATATTCTGCTCTTGTTGCATGGCCTCCTGAGTGTGCTGTTCCTGCAGAAGATCCTCTTGCATGTGGTGCAACTGTAAGGTTATCTGGTGCTCATTTGCCAGGGCCTCCTGCAAATGCTAGTGCATTTCCTCATCAATAGATGGTTGGGCAGGTATCAGGGGGATTTCATGGATATCCAATATGTCCAAGCTTGGGGATCTACACACATGCTTGTACCCTACTATCTCCACCAACTCAGTCAAAACTCAGCGCTTCTCCTTGTCCTGTTGTGGAGACAATGCTTTCACACTTCCTTTTTGCGATGAATCCTCAGCCTGTGTCTCAACTGACCCCACAGCCTTTGATGAACCCTCAGACTGCGCTCCACTTGACTCTGTGCCCTTTGACCTGGGCACATTACTTGCACTCAATGATTTTGTAGTTGTGTGTCTGCATGTACAATTAAATAATATCAAACCTGAATTCATTGCCTCCCTGAAGTATGGCTCTGGTGATGCTCAGCATTTTCCCTTATTATGCCAAGTCATCGGTGCTTTTTCTGTCATCTGTCAATGCAGGTGAAGCTCTGCACTTCCCCTTATCCTGCTGTGTAGTCAACACCTTTGCCTTCTTTCCTCTCAATGAACTCCCAGCTAGTGCCCTACCTGACTCCTCAGCTCTCAATCTGGATGCACTAGCCAACTGGCTCAGCACCCAGGTCATGTTCCACACCTGTTCTTTGCTCATGCAAGATGCCCTCCATGCCTGAGTGACAGAGCATTGCTTGTACTGGGCTTGACAGAAAATACAAATGGAGTTATTCCTGCAAGACTTTGCTACTGGTGCCTCAAACTCACATGGCTCACCTCAACATGAGCATAATGAGCACTGGTGATGGTTGGGATGCACAACTGGGCCAGGAAAATACTCACAGGACTCTTGTTCTGACACCACTTGAGAGTGGGAGGGCCACGGTGCTGGTTTTGGGCTGTGGCAAATTACTCTGGTGTTACCTTGGCTTGAGGGATCTGCTTTGCTGCTGGAACTAGCCATACCTGACTGGGACCAAGAACAGGCTGTTCAGTACATGTCAACGAGCTTGCAGCAGGTGCTGATTGGACTGAGCTGCTCAGGCCAGCCATCTGCATGCTCCTCCCCAGTGCCAATGGGTCAAATGTCAGTGTTGATGAACTTGACCCCATAGATTGGCCTGCCATCTCTGGGTGGGCATGCCAGGTAAGTATGCAGACATGTCAGGAAACTACTTATGCTGCTGAAAAAGATCTGCTATCTGCCGCTTGTCCAGACAGTGCTTGTATATTTCTCAGTGCTCCTCATAGCATAGCCATGAAGCAGTAGAGTTATCACCAGGCAGAGATGGCATAGACAAATGGTTAGGAGTAGAGTAGGTGCGCTTGCTTCGATGGCCTGGGGAAGGGGATGGATGATGCCCCCCATGACTCTCCCTACTCATCCCAGCCCAGGTTGCCTGGTGTATGACCAGGACCATAGGCCAGCCCTGACCCCCCACCCTAGCAACCCCCCCACAGGTGCTACTGGCAGGGCCTCACTTTTCCTGGACCCTCCTGATGCTCCTACCTCTGGCTCTACTATCCAGTCCCTCTCCTCTACCCCCATTCTCCAGGTCACCTCTTCCAATGGCCACCCCTGCTCCCATGCCATGCAGCACACCCTCCACAAGGCCAAGACAGAACATTGCTCATGATTGAGGCGATATGCCTTGTACACCAAGGAGTCCCTCCAGGATGAAGAGCCTGGGGCCTTGAAGAGGCACACACTGGGTCAACATCAGCAGTGACTACAAGGTACAACATTACTTACCAGCCCATTACTGATGTACCATGCATAGGTAGGCAACTCCTGGGGCCTCTCAAGGGCCTGCTCAAACAGCTCCTGCAATACTGTAGTACTTGGTAGAAGTATTACTTGATAGTTCTGGGGCTTGCTAGTGTAGAATATGACCTTGAATTCACACTGACTTTGATGACAAAAGGGATAATTATTGTCTTGAATGCATTTAATAATTTTGCAAAACGCTGAGGTTTTGAGGAATTATAATATTGAATGAGAATAATAATATTCCCACAAGTCGAGGTTTCTTAACAAACTCTGGCCTAAGCGATTCACTCCCTGGGAATCACCGAGCCTTTGCCTATCAATTGCCTGTCTATTCTCTACTAAACTTGGGCTATTTATACTGTTTTTCTGGTGCACAGACCACTACCTACATATGACTCTTTGTCGGAAACTCTCCAACTTCCAGAACATATTTGATAGTCCAATTTCCCTTTTGGGAGGCCTGTTTCAGTGCCATCTGTTCCACCATTCAACTTCTTGTTCTGCCATTCTTCCAGATGTTTCAGATTGCCACTTCCCCATTTGCTTGAGCTCCCTTTAGCACGATCCCATTCATAGATCCTTCTTTCCTCTTTTAGCGCCTCCCTGCATCGTCTACTTCTTTTCTTTCTTCCTTCCAGTTATGTCAAATCGAACATTGACTGATTTGATGATGAAATTGAGAAATTATAATATTGAATGACAATAATAATTTCCCAATTTCATCCTATTCTGTCCATTGCCAGCTTCCATGCTTTTCCTCTCCATGACAGTGGTTAGACTATTGTTGAGCTGATAGTTTGAACTGGTCCCTGCCTGTTGTTCTGTACTTTTCTGTGTATTTGTTGGGATGTTTTCGGAGATGGTTATTTGTTGAGACTG
Source organism: Termitomyces sp. MG16 (assembly GCA_003313075.1). Taxonomy (NCBI): domain Eukaryota; kingdom Fungi; phylum Basidiomycota; class Agaricomycetes; order Agaricales; family Lyophyllaceae; genus Termitomyces; species Termitomyces sp. MG16. Next base: position 48,105 of record QGOA01001694.1, read on the forward strand.
CTACCAGGAGGCTTATAGTTTTCAGCCCATGATTAAATGTTTATTTTGACTTCTGGTGCATAGTGTGTCCCTGACTGCTGATACAGCGTTGTATCAATACACCAGTCCACAGGGTATGCAGATTCTCTGGAACCACTGACACAGTCCCCAGGGCCATCCCAGACCAATGGAAATGCAGAGCAGTCAGGCGAGGGTGGGGCAAGAAGGGCAGACAGTCATTCATGCAAAGATGGACACAAGACAACTGGGACCTGCCTTGGAAGTGGGCTCAGAGATTGACTCCAGGAGATTGTTTGGACCTCCCTCAGGGACAGGCGACTGGGCCCACCTCCAGGGCAGGTGTGTTTTGTTGTTCTAAAAAAGGGAGGTTGATCATGCCAAGCAAAGCACATGCAGGTGTACTGTCTTGGGCCTTCCACACAACAAGAGGAACAACTTTGTTAATGGGCAGGAGCATCAGGAAATGTGTCAGTATGTGCAACATAGTTGCAATTAATGGTAATTTTTTTTTTTGCGACATGTCAGGGGACTTCAATTCCCATGCTTGGACTCCCAGACCAAACCACTGGTAGCATGTGCCTTGGAGGGTCTTGGCACTGAGAGGGGGGTGATGTCACAACCCCCCCACCCAGAACCACCCCAGAACACCCCCAGAACTGTAAGGGCAACCTCTAGAGGCTGTGGCTCAGTCACACAGCTGGCAGAGGGAGATCCAAAGTGTATTAGAATATATACTGATGATACGACGCTGTACCAGCAGTCAGGGACACAACATGCACCAGAAGTCAAAATAAACATTTAATTATAAGGCTGAAAACTGTAAGCCTCCTGGTAGCAGTCTCAACAAATTATATCTCCAAAAACACCCCAATAAATACACAGACAGTACAGAACAAAGGGCAGGGACCAGCTCAAGCTATCCACTCAACAATAGTCCAACCACTGTAATGGGGAGGAGAAGCATGGGAGCTGGCAGAAGTGACGAAATGGGATCAATTTGTGATGATCTAGATCAAGATCAGATCTGACAATGCCTGATTTGACATGACTGAAAGGGGAAAGGAAAAGAAGCATGGAGGGATGTCAAAAGAAGTATGGAATGCAGAGAAGCACTAAAAGGGGAAAGAAGGATCTATGAATGGGATCGTGCTAAATGGAGCTGAAGCAAATGGGGAAGTGGCAATCAGAGACATCCAGAGGAATGGTGGAACTGGTGGCACCAAAACATGCCTCCCAAAAGGGAAATTGGACTATCAAATATGTTCTGGAGGCTGGGGAGTTTACAACAAAGAGTCAGGTGTAGATAGTGGTCTGTGCACCAGAAAAACAGTATAAATAGCCCAAGTTTAGTAGAGAATAGACAGGCATTTGATAGGCAAAGGCTCAGTGGTTCCCAGGGAGTGAATCACGTAGGCTAGAGTTTATCGAACACCTCTTATTGGGAGTCTATTGGTAGACAAAGGCTCGGTGGTTCCCAGGGAGTGAACTACTTAGGCTGGAGTTTATTGAGAACCTTCTTCTGCCTATCAGGATATTTGATATTCTGTGAAGCACCCAATACATCAAGATTTTATCATCAAGCACCAGTGTGGATTAGAGGTCACTTTCTAAGGCTTCAAGAAAGCCCCAGAACTATCAGTACTACTTGCAACCAAGTACTACACTGACAATATCATGATAGCTACTCACCTGGCAGAGGGAGATCCAAAGAGAACAAGTCTAGGGATTTCCTATACCAGGTTGGATGCTTCTGGGGCCTCTAATGTGTGGGAAACAACTGTACAGTACAACAAAATCTGAAAAACTCGAAAATTGCCTACACAAACAATTGCACAAATAAGGGGCAAACTCTGGCAAACTCTGGCTTATATAAGCAGTCTGGAAGCAATGCTGAGGGGCCCACACTTGTCTGAATGGTAGCTAAAGAACCAGAGCACCTCAAGGGCTGAGAATAGTACTAACAGATAGTGTTGAAAGAATAGAAACAGTAAAATGAAATAATGTCAGAAGAAATAAGAGAATAAATGAAGGGAGAGTGAAGAGATAAGGAGTGAGAAAAGGAAGAAATGAGGAGTCCCCTGACAAGAACCCCATCTGGAACTCCCCTGCCAACCCCATGACACAACTCCCACCATCAGGACTGCCTCCACTGCCATCACATGCATCAAGCCCTGCATCATGGACCCTGGGACCACCTGCTAACACAACGACCCACAATCAGATTACGTCAAGCCATCCCAGCTATCATGCATCATGCATCATGACCATCTCCCCACATCAATTGATCATGCACTCCACATGCACAATCTCTGGTATACAATTCCCCTCCCTTCCTCCACCGCCCATTAATTCCTGGAACTGCTCCAGACATCCCGGAACCCTCAGGAACCCAGAATAGCCCCCACCAGTACTTAAAGAGTAGCTACCCACTTGTCATACTTTAGTCTTGATATTACATTGATTGTTTGCATGCCCTTTTGATTTGTCTGGTATACACTGACTGGCATGCTTTGACTGGCACACTCAACTTATTCACGTGCTCTTGAGATTGGTACACACTTTGCAACCTAAAGTTTATTAATCCCAGTCTTGTCTTAGAACCTCCAGTTCTTGACTTGACTCTAATCCTCTAATTCTTTCAACTTCACTAATCCCCAGACTAAGTCCCTTATCCCAGGAATCCTCTATTTGCATCTTGAACCCTGGAGCACAGTCTGGAGTTCCAGACACCTGAGTACACGTAGATCAAGTCTGCCTCATAAGGGCATTGCTTTCCCAAAAAGCCCCCAACTCAGCAAAACCTGACACCGCCAGCACCTTATAAAAGTTGCTTCAAGCCCTTGTCCTCCTCCCATCTTTTCAGCATGCTTAGTTCTGATGCCTCTGCCCTTCACAATTTCCTGGCTAAAGCTTCTTATTTGTTTAATTGCGCTAAGTCTGTTGGTCCCACAGATGCACTACAAACTGTTCCTGCCATAATGTGGCTTTATTGGCAATGGTTGGTGCTATGCCACCCTGACAGTTTCTGGGCACAGGAAGTTGAGGTTCATGAGTGGTGCATGGCCTGCTATTGCGAGTATGAAGGTGCCAAGTAGTTACATCCATTTGCAGACTTATTTGTAAGTTAGAGTTTTGATTTTGACCTTGTGGCACTAAGGTTCAGCACCCATACTAGGCTATTTTGTTGTCTGACAAGATTGATTCTTTGTTAGCGGACATGGATATTGAAGAGGCAAGTCTTCTTCTTATAGTTGTGTTAATTTTGCTGATTCTTCACAGTCAACTCATACTTCCCCTATGCTTGCTAGTGTTCCCTCTGCTCCTTCTACTTGTACTGCCCCTTCAACCCATAATGCTCCTCCCTCTTCTGCTTCTGTTCAGGCTCCTCCTGTTTTTGGCAGTCTGTTTTGTGGCACTGCTTCTCCTGCTTGCACTGCCCCACCTCATTTGGCCATCAAATATATTGCTGTATTCTATAGCGAACCCCAAGCCAGTTCTCCCCATCCAACTTCCCATGGCCCTCCACACAATTTTGCTGTTGTTATTGAACAAGCGCCCCCTGCTTGTGTTAGCCCTCCCAAATGTACCGTGCATACTTCACTTATCTTCCTTTTTCCATTTTACTGACTTTTTCTTTCTAGGTCAATCTTCCTGCTCGTATTGCCCCTTTGTATGTCATAAGTGTTTCTTTCAAAGTCGCTAGACCTTAGTGCCTAATCTTTGATGCCTTTAGGCACCTAACCAAACTATGTTCACTGATGTGGAGCTTTGCGACTTATTGCATCTTTGTTGTGACACTACCATCATTGACACTGGCATCCTAGCTGGTGTCCAGATGCTTGGTGCTAAGACAGGTTACGGTTGCACCCTTGGAGTGTTGTGCTTTTAGGGTGAAGATTGGTGCAGTAAGTACTTGGTTGTCCTTTATAGGTTAATGATGTCACTAACTTCTATTCCAGTGTAACAAGTGTTGGTTGGAAAATGATCCTGAAGGCTGTTGGTTTTCTACCACCTCTCTTTCTTGCTACAGATGCAACACATTGAAATGGAGTTGTGCCTTTAATGGAATTTGTACTTGTAAGTGTGGTAGGGATGCCATCATGCAAAAGAATTATGAGTACGTGGTATTGGCTCATATTGCTCAGGACTTTGTGCTGCAGCAATGTGATCTAGCAGCTACCCAACAACCCACTGTGATTAGCACTGCCAGCCTAGTGCTGCCAACTACTCAGGATGACACCACTGTGGCAGCTCTCTTTGCTCATTCTCCTTGTTGTCCCATTCCTCTGAAGTGTAAGCCTATGGTTGTGTCTCTTAGCAAGAGTCCCAGTAAGTGCCTGCTACTCCTGTGGTCTTATCCACTAGTGAAAACCTCCTCCATTGGCATGAATAAACCCTTTTTGAGGTTCCCCACTTCCCTCCCCTCTCTCTTCCTCCACATAGAGGCATCACAATGGTATGTGTCATACGTTGTATGGGAGCTTGCTTTGTGCCGTACCATACATGTCCAGCGGAGTCCGCTACACTGGAGTGGAGCAGTCTCCACAGTGCCATAGAATACAGAGCTGCAAACGTGTCACAATATGCTGTATGACACAGTCCAGTGGATTGATAAAAGGCGGGCACACACATGTGCACACAGGCCTGGCAGATGCCAGCAGATACTAGTGGACATCAATGTGCGTCAGCGGCTGCCAGCGGACATCAGCCCACGAGTGAAAACCTCCTCCATTGGCGGACATCATAGCATGAATAAACCCTCCTCGAGGTTCCCCACTTCCCTTCCCTCTCCCTTCCTCCCCACAATAACTCACTTTCCTCTATTTCCTACTCCCGATGCCAGCGTACATCCATGAAAGGGCCCTGCAGACCTATGCAGGCCGATGCAAACCACTAGCAGACATTCACGCAGACGTACATTGACAGACTCAAACATACGTGGGCCCACGCAGGCCTGAACAGGGCACCAGCGGACATCCACAGAGGCCTATGCAGGTCCACAGGGTCTGGTTGGACCAAGAAAAAAGGTAACTTCATCTTGCCTGCCATATGCCTGTGGGGGGAAATTGAACCCCCAGCGTTGAGAAAGCCTTCAGTGTCACGACCCCTCCCCTCCGGATCTACCCCAGGACACCTCCGGAACATCATCTGGGACCCTCCCTCCGACGCCACAGGACACGCCCCGCCACTACGACTACCGACACCGCCATCACGTGCATCAAGGGCCACCATCAGCCACCATCAGCCTCAATCAACGATCAGATCACGTGACTCGCTTCCAGCCATCATGCATCACGCATCACAGCTCCCTCCGTGCCAATTGATCGCGCACCCCACACGCGCAATCCAAGTATACAGTCCCTGCCTGCTACTCAATGACCCCCAGAATCCATCCCAGACACCCCAGAACCCTGAGACCCAGTCCCGTAGTACTTATAGCATAGTTCCCCATTGTATTTGCTAGTCTTTATATTAACTTGGATACTTTGATTATTGCGTGCCCTTTGCTTGATTGGTACGTGCTGACTGGCACGCTTGAATATAACCGTGTGCTCTAAGTTTGGTACGTACTTCACAACTTTAACTTGCTAACTTGGTCTCATCTTAGAACCTCCGGTTCACGACTCGACCCCCACCCAATCCCCCAGCTACTCACAACCCAAAACCCCCGGACCAAGTTCCCTCTCCTGGGATCACCCCTGTCCACATCTTGAACCCCGGAGTCCTAGCCCCAGAGTTCCAGACACTCAAGTATCCGTAGATCAAGTCCACATTGTAAGGGCGTTGCTTTCCTGGAAAGCCCCCGACTCAGCGGAACCTGACATTCAGCAACAGAATACACATTTAACTGTTGCACCACAGGTCCATTACTACTGGATAGATTCAAAGGTCAGATAACACAATGAATGGACACCCACCTACATTTCCACAGGTTCCCATATGGATTTTTTGAGGTGAAAGGGAGGTGGCATACCTCCTAAAAGAGTTTTTGTGGCTTGAAAGGGGCGTTGGCATCAGCAGCCATCAGCTGGCATCTGTCGGAGTTTATTGGCAGCTGTTGTGACCTGCTGGCATCTGTTAGCATCTGTTGACATCCATCATACATCCATCGGCATCCACCGGATATCCGCTGGTATCCATCAGCATCCACGGGAATCTGTCTGCAACCCCTGGCATCGTCTGGCATCAGGGCAGGAGAGAAGGAAACAGGGTGTGTGGGCATCTGCCACATGGGGTGGCATCTCAGAGAACATGGGGGGTGGTGGAAGAGGGATGGGGGTGGGGAGAAAGAGGGGGAAGGGGAAAGGGGAGGAGCGTGGGTGTCCGCTGGTACGCCAGTGAACATAGCAGACATTGGACATCAGGTCAGGGGGGAGGAGGGAAGCAGGGTGCATGTGGTGGACAGGGGTGGCATGTGAGGTAGTGTGGGGAGTGGAGAGGATGGCACTGGGGAGAAAGAGGGAAAAGGGCAGAAGAGGGTGCATGAGTGTCTGCTGTCTGCTGGCATGCCAGCAGATGGTAGCGGACGGTAGCTGACATTGGCATGTGAGCCAGCTGATGTCAGCGGTGCAACCAGTCCCAGTGGTTCAGTGGAATATTTGTTTATTGATATTCAATATTGTGTACAGCGGTGGGTTCTACTTCCCCTACTCCACCTTAATGGGGACTAATGGTGTGTTTTTATACGGATGCATTTTTGCTCTATATGTACATCGTACTGACCTGTAGTAAGCACCTGTGGTAGTTGATCTGACCAAAACTCTAGAAATTACTGAAGCGAGATAGGATGGAGGAGTTGACGCATGAGATCATTCCAGTACACATGACAAGTGATGATACATGTAACAGAGTCACACTTGTTACTAGCGTCAACAATGCTATAAGCATTCATTAGAGTATTATGTAAAACAACATCTTGTATTCACTCTAGTTCTAGTCAATCCAATACTGCGGTCTGATTCAGCACTGTGTGATACACACAAGATAGTTCCAACTCATAACCAACGGTTACATTTTTTTGAATCTTCTGCTATCAGCTTTAGACTCTAGGCTTGTTACCAACTAGGCAACTTTCATCAACCCTCTCAATTTCTGTTGGCATCACGTCGAAAACGTGCTTCCGTGACTGGCTCTCTTGATCCAGACCCTCTGTTCCCAGCTGCAGACACAGGTGACCTACTTGTGCTTCAAGCTGTAAAGACGCAATCTGCGTCTGCATACCAACCTCTGCCAAAGCGGGATAAAAAGATACCTCGCAATGTCAGTGCGAGCTTTGGAATGCCAGGTGGGCTATCTGTATTACGGATGATGTCCATTGTATGGCCTGGTGATAAACCAGGAGAGAGATCTGCGGTCTCAGGAGCGTCACTGCCAGCAAGCCAAATGCCTTCACTGATGTACCCGGTACTGCCCGAGAGTGCATCAGCTCAGTCCGAAGGTCAACCGGACCTTACCCAGTACTCAGAAATGGTACAAGGCAGCACGTTTGCGCATAATACTCCATTCTGGACGGCACCAACTGAGCGACATTTGGAGTATGTGGCAGATGCAGCCACTGAACCAGGACCATTGTCGTTGATGACACAAGGACAGAAGCAAGGACCAGCAATAGTGGTCAGTAGGGAGGACAAAGAGGTTGTGAGGGTGGAAAAGGCATCGCCAGCACCTGGACTTCCAGAGTTGCACCCAGCAAACAGCCGCAGGTGAGGCATGAAGGCCTCAGGAGAGCCCTGGACTTAGAATCCGAGCTGGAATCCTCAGATGATAAGGAAAGCAAGAGGTCACATTCGACCCTGTCTATCCAGTTGCAGCTAGTGTTGGACCAATATCCATCAGTTGTGAAGGAGTCAATGCAAAAGTGTCTGCAGCTTTATGTAGTAAAGCATCTACAGTTATTGACTGCTAGGAGTCACGATGTACCCCATGCAGATTCAGCTGAATATATCAAATTATTTGTGCGTATCTTCGAACTCAAAGTGGTGGAATACCTCAAGCACAAAGCAGCGCAAGGGTCAGCAGTGTCAACGGCCACTCCGGCCGACTCAGTAGAATGCAAAATGAGCGTGCACCGACAAGCGCCATTAATTGTGGATGCAATGGAATTGCTTAATGCGCCTCGTCAGGCCAATGAGTCTCAGCAAGACTACATTAGGCATCAGAATGCTGCAAACTGGCAATGCATTGTCAGCAGAGTGCCTCAGCAGGCATTGTCTGAGGTAGAGACTTTGACAACAACTCTGGCAGAGCCAGAGGCATGACTTGCAGTGCAAGAGGTTAAGACACCTTGAAAGCAGGTCACTATCAAGGAAGAGGTAGATGAAGTCCACATTCTTGAGGAGCAAATGTGACCACAACAGTAGTGCGACGCATCCACCTAGTGGACAACTGGAATGAACATGTTAATTACCAGAGGATACGCAACCAGGACTTGTGCGATCATGGTGAGTCATTGATTGATGACCAGGGGGTAGCCTTTGAAGGGTGTGAGGGTGTAATGCCTGTTGATGACATGCGGCAACAATTCATGGCTCAAACTGCTGAACCGGACAGAGATCTGGGTGGTAGTGATGATAGTAGTGATCACTACGAGAGGAGAGAGCCAAATTGTCGCAATTAACGATGGTGGAGGTCATGATCGTAGGAATAACAATTGAGACAATAATAATCGTTGTAATGGTGGCAGGCATGGTGTTGGCTCGCCACCATTGCCAGCAGAGAAAGAAGTGAGGCAATAGCCCACCCCAAGGCCGGAAAGAACGGCCAATGAACACCTGTTTCACAGTCCTTGGGCATTTTTGATGCCCGCACCGCATGAGTTGCGTGAAACTATGCCTGGAATGAATGAGGTGGTCAGGATCCATATGGACCATATGCATGACCGTCTCACTCGTCTGGTGGATGACTCCCTTGGAGTCAGGTTTAAATTTCCTGCTGGGGTAAGTCCCTGCAAATCCGATGGTAAGCACATATGTGCATATGCTGGAGGGCATAGGTTCTCCCAATTGGAGGACTGGGCCATGGACGTCTGCTACCACCTGGCAGCCTGCTGCTATGGTGGAGACAACGTGGACCAGGAAAGAATATTCGTGCTAGACAAATTTATGGAGGGGGAGGCTTGGAATTGGTTCCATTGCCATGTCCTCCACATTAATCGTGACAAACCGCATTGGACGTTTAAAGAAGTCCTGATAGGACTGTATAATTGCTTCGTCAATGCTGCAACAATGCAGGAAGCTTGGAATGCCTTTAGAAAGGCAGTGTATGATGCTAAGACTGGCGTCCAGACATTTTATGATGATCTGGTGGGTCATGCACAGAATATGGCTGTCTATCCAGACAAATACACCATTCGCAAGACATTCCTGGGCAGAATACCCACAGACATGAGGAGAGCATTAATACATGACAACAATCTGTCTCCAGAGGTCAATACTGTGACCAAATTCTTGGCGTATGCCATTTGTTATGAGCAGTCGACATGGACTGCAAATTATTATGAGCAGCGTAGTTCACGCCGGGAATCCATGAACCGTCAGGCAGTGAAGGTGGGGACCTTCCTGGCCAAATGGTCGGAGATGGAAAACAATCGCAATCCGTGATTTGTTGTCTGCAAGACCATTCCTGGAGGCCAACGGCCTCGATTGAAGCCTGCTGGACAATGGCCAGTGAAAGATAGTCGACCCTTTTCAGGTCAAAACCAAGTAGTAGCAAGAGGGGTAGCAGCACCTGCAGTGTGTCAGGCAAGCAAACCCATGGGGGCCCCTGGAGCGGTCCAGAGAAGGCCTGCCAGAGACCCTTCAGCATGCTACAACTGTGGCAGGAGCGGGCATTTTGCTAAGGAATGTCCCGCCCTGCCTAAGGCACACATCCGAGCAGCCCATATGGCTGTGGCACCTAGCAATGTCATCAGTGATGATGAGGTCATTGAAGAAGCAGAGGAAGAGCCGCAAGTAGAGGCTGATGGGTCAGAAGTGGATGATGCCAAGAGCATCCAGATTGATGGCAATGAATACGTCGCAGTGGATGTGTATGACAGCGACTATTATGCTCGTGATGATGAAGAGGAACACCTGTTTGCACTAACAGAGTGCCGTGGAGATCAGCACGTCTGAATGAGACACATAACCCTGCAGAAGGCAACTAGTAAGTTGCAGCGACCACGCTATACTTCTGAGGAGAAGGAGTGCTTGGTCACCTATGTTGATGTCAATGGACATCCAGCATGGACGTTGTGGGACTCAGGGAGTACCACTATGGGTATTATGCTCCAGTTTGCTCACGTCAACGCGATTCACATTCATGAACTGGAGGAGCCGCTGATGCTCCAGCTGGGGACTGTAGGGAGTTGTGCCATGGTGCAGTTTGGCGCAGAAGTGAGAATAAAGACGTCAGGGACATCGACGAAAGAGTATGTGAGTATAGCGAATTTTGATTGCTACGACATGATTATTGGTACGCCATTCATGTGTAAGAACAAGGTGTCGCTGGATTTTGTGAACGATGTGGTCATTGTGAATGGTACGCCCTTGAAGGCAGAGAAAGTGTTGTTGAACGATACAGATGGTCGTTTGAGGTGCTATCACGCAACTGAAAAGCGGCATGATGAATGCAACTGACTAGATGGTCGCAGGAGAGCGACTGTACAGGAGGTGGAGGACAAACAGGCCCCACCGAAAAGCCTGCCGGCAGACTCGCCAGCTATACTGATGTCTGAGGAAGAGTTTCAAGGAACTCTGAAGAAGGGGAAGTACCCAGATGTGATTGGGTGTACCAATGGAAAGCCTAAACAGGCTCTATAGTGCAAGAATGAGCATGGTAGATGCGTGGTGGAGTTGCTGGAATGCCAGCCGACTAGCTCTCAAGTGAAGGTTGAGGATCTCGTCAAGGATGAGGTGAATAGTACGATGGAAACTGTGGGTAGCACTAAGTCGCTAATGGATTGACCAGTGCCTCGGCCAGGAGTGCAATGGGCATATGACCCATGAATGCCACGGGAGTGGAATGAGTTGGTAGCGTCAATGGTGACGCAGGCTATGGGAAGGGTGCAGGCAACCCAGACGGGAGAAGTGTACTGTCATGCACGAGAGGACAAGATTTCTGAAACATCGGATATTGTATTTGATGGACTCTTGCTGAAAGCGAGAAGCGTGCAGTCTTCAGCGAATACGACAAGGAAACAACCGGTTGTAAGGTTGAATCCGGGAGATCTCACAGAGGAGCACATACGTGCCTTATGGGAGCGATTTGAACCAAAGGTTCAACCGCGTATAGCACGCGTAGCCAAAGGAAAAGGTAAGGCTGTGAGCCTTACAGAGGAGGATATTCCTCGATTGCGCCAGCAATGGCAACTGGAGTTTGCTGATATTGTCAATGGAACGAAGGAAGAGCTTCCTCCATGGCGGGAGGTTAATCATGAGATTAACCTCATTGACAGTAACAAGCAGTACAAGTATCATTTGCCTCGCTGCCTGTGAGCACTACAGGATCAACTTTGTGAAAAGACGAATAGATATATAAACGCAAAGTGGTGGGAACCACGACCAGCGGTGCAAGCTGCACCATTACTTTGTATTCCCAAGAAGGATGGAACGTTAAGGACTGCATTGGATGCACGACAGCACAATGATAATACAGTCAAGGATGTGACACCTCTTCCAGATCAGGAAGTAATACGAGAAGATGTCGCGACAGCAAAGTATAGGTCAAAAATCGACCTCACAGACGCATACGAACAGGTTTGCATACGCAAAGAGGATATACCGAAAACGCTGTTCTCATCCCTGATGGGGACGTTTGTGAGTAACATCATGCAGATTGGTGATTGTAATGCACCGGCGACATTTCAGAGGTTAATGACTTCAATCTTCCGAGATGTAATTGGGAAGTTTATGCACGTCTATTTAGACGATATATTCATATTTTCTGACTCCATTGAGGAGCATGAGCAGCACCTACAAGTTGTATTTGAACGGCTACGTAAGGCCAGTCTCTATCTCAAATGGAAGAAGTGCGAGTTGTACGCAACGAGTATAGATTGTCTCGGTCACGTCATTGACGAGAAGGGCATTCATCCGGATATGGATAAGCTCGACCGAATCCAAGAGTGGCGTACTCCACGCACATATAATGATATCCAACGATTTGTCAGACTGGTGAACTATATTGGCAACTTCTTGCCAGACATCACTGCATACACTGGGCCACTTATGGCCATGACCCAGAATGCGTCACCATTTCATTGGAGACCACTGCATCAGCGGTGTTTTGAGATGATTAAGCGCATATGCGTGAAAATGCCAGTCATCCGGCCAATTGACCCACGCATCGACGAGCCCATATGGCTCATTTGCGATGCGTCGAAGACTGGGGTTGGGGCCATGTTTGGCCAGGGTAAAACGTGGCAGACTTGCCGACCAGCAGGATTTATGTCCTGTAAATTCACTGCTGCTCAGCAGAATTATGCTGTGCACGAGTTAGAAACACTCGCCATCCTGGAAGCCCTCCTAAAGTGGGAGGATAAACTGATGGGATATAAGATCCACATTATTACGGATCAAAAAGCACTAGAGTTCTTCAAGACTCAGGTGCACCTGTCTCCGTGACAACGTCGCTGGATTGACTACATGTCGCGGTACCAGTTCGACATCACCTATATAAAAGGTGAATTGAACAAAGTCGTGGATTGCCTGTCTCAATATTTCGAGAGTGATACTCAAGATGACGTCCATGACACGCATGACTATGTCCAGGCGGACAAATGTATTGACCCAGAGGGTGAGGATTTGCCTCTGCATCGATTCCATGAAATCAGGGAACATAGAGTCGAGTTACACGCCATGCGAGCGCAGGAAACACATCACAGTAAGTGACTGCACGAACAGCGAGAGACTCGCGATATCGAAGCCCAGGTGCTAGTGAATCATGAGGCCCCTCAGCCAAGTGAAGAGACGAGGCAAGGGGTGCCGATGGGAGGTACTGGTATGATGCTCCAGCAAGCGCTGGAGTCACAGGACCATACGCCTGCACCGGCTGACTTAGGCAATGCGCAATTCCGCACATGTATCCAGCAAGGATACAAGGATGATAATCTCTTTGTAGAGATTCTGAACAACATCCAAGCGCATCCGCGCTTCAAGGTGGAGCAGCAGCTTGTCTACCTTACCAGACCCACGGGGTCCAAAGTCATTTGCATTCCCCGGGAGAGGTCGTTGATTACGACTATCCTGGACCAGGCCCATAGAGTAGTGGGCCACTTCGGAACTCAGAAAACGCTGGACTATGTGCGACGCTGGTACTGGTGGCCGCAAATGGCCAAAGAGACGAGCCAATTCTGCTCGACATGCGAGCTATGTCAACAGTCAAAAGTATCGACTTTGAGGCCACCGGAAAAGCTTCATTCGCTACCCATACCAGTCAAACCTTGGGATTCGATTGGGATGGACTTTATAGGTCCGTTCCCCAAGTCAAAAGGCTTTAACTACCTGTGGGTAGTGATCTGCAGAATGACCAGTATGGTCCATCTCATTCCGGTGAGAACCACCATGACAGCGTCAGACTTGTTGTGGATCTATCTCAAGGAGATAGTACGCCTCCATGGACTGCCAAGTTCGATCGTAAGCGATCGAGATGCTAAGTTCACTTCCAAATGGTGGAAGGAGTTGCACAAACTGCTGGGAGCAAAGTTGCTCATGTCAACGTCATTTCATCCGCAAACAGATGGTCAAACTGAACGCACAAATAAAAATATCACGCAAATCCTGCAAGCGTTTGTATGTCCTGATCAGAAGGACTGGGTGGATAGATGTCCCCTCGTGGAATTCGCGATAAACGCGAGCATATCAGAAACTACAGGGTATTCACCCTTTGAACTCAACAATGGCTACATGCCATCCATGATTTGTGAACTTCGTACGGACGAAGTTATTCATGTGGGAGTAAAGCAGTTTGCATGCAACACGCTAAGGAATCTGGCAGATGCCCATGACGCGATTATAGAATCGCATGTATGGCAGACCAAACATGCGAATAATTGCAGACGTGATGAGCCAGACATCAAGAAAGGGAGCCTAGTGTACCTTTCGATGAAGAACTTGAACCTGCCAAAAGGCAGGGCGAGTAAGTTGTGTCCGAAGTGGATTGGACCATATAAGGTCCTTGAGGCGGAGCCAAGTACGTCTAACTACGTGCTGGAACTACCCCAGGCGCTGCGAGCGCACAGGATAGTGCCCAAGTTTCACGTGTTGCTATTGCAACCATATATGGTCAGTAGTGATGCGCTCTTCCCTAACTGCGCAACTCCGGAGCCATATGACTTTGGAACTGGCAATGACCAGGAGTGGTTTGTAGATGACCTCATCGGTCACTGGTGGACAAAAGGAAGCCTCAAATTCGAGGTGAGGTGGAGCTTAGGTGATACTACCTGGGAACCACTAGTGAACTGCAAAGACCTTGCAGCGATGGACAGGTATCTAGAGTTGCAAGGCATGAACAAAATGCGTGTAATGCGCGTGTGGTGGTGGAATGTGGACAAAGTCCACTTTGATCGCTGGTGAGAGGCTGGGTGGCATGTATTTGTAGTTGTTTACACCCCTAGCGGAGTTGGGAGATTGTTTTTTTTCTTTCTTTTCTCAGTCCCAATACACATAGTCTACGTGTCTAGTGAAAATGGCCTATTGGGGGCTGCAAAAGGGTGATCAGAGCCGGCAAGGCTCTAGTGGAGGGGGGAGACCCCCGAATATACAAAACCGTGATTACCCTGATCAGTACCAGAGGCAGCCGCCATATCCAGCGGTAAGCCAGTTTCAGTCAGCAGGCGTGGCCTATCCAGGCTGTGCCGAGCCGCTTCCATACCAGACACCCCTCCACTCGCAAGAGATGGAGGTCGATGACAAAGGGCGCTATGGGCACCCGGAGGACAGCATGCGCCACTGATACGACGCTGTACCAGCAGTCAGGGACACAACATGCACCAGAAGTCAAAATAAACATTTAATTATAGGCTGAAAACTGTAAGCCTCCTGGTAGCAGTCTCAACAAATATCTATCTCCAAAAATATCCCAACAAATACATAGAAAAGTACAGAACAACAGGCAGGGACCGGCTCAAACTATCAGCTCAACAATAGTCTAACCACTGTCATGGAGAGGAAAAGCATGGAAGCTGGTAATGGATGGAACCGGATGAAATTGGGAAATTATTATATTCATTCAATATTATAATTCTCAATTTCATCATCAAATCAGTCAATGTTCGGCAATGGACGGAATAGGATGAAATTGGGAAATTATTATATTCATTCAATATTATAATTCTCAATTTCATCGTCAAATCAGTCAATGTTCGATTTGACAACAAGGAGGGGAAAAGGAAAGAAGTAGGGGATGCAGGGAGGTGCTAAAAGAGGAAAGAAGGATCTATGAATTAGATCAGGCTAAAATGAGCTCAAGCAAATGGAGAAGCGGCAATCAGAAACATCCGGAAGAATGGTGGAACGGGTGGCACTGAAACAGGCCTCCAAAAAGGGAAATTGGACTATCAAATACGTTCTGGAAGTGGGAGAGTTTCCGACAAAGAGTCATATGTAGATAGTGGTCTGTGCACCAGAAAAACAGTATAAATAGCCCAAGTTTAGTAGAGAATAGACAGGCAATTGATAGGCAAAGGCTCGGCGATTCCCAGGGAGTGAATCGCTTAGGCCGGAGTTTGTTAAGAAACCTCGACTTGTGGGAATATTATTATTCTCACTCAATATTATAATTCCTCAAAACCTCAGCGTTTTGCAAAATTATTAAACGCATTCAAGATAATAATTATCCCTTTCGTCATCAAAGTCAGTGTGAATTCAAGGTCATATTCTACACTAGCAAGCCCCAGAACTATCAAGTAATACTTCTACCAAGTACTACACCACGAGCACTACTATCAGGAACCGTCGGCACGTCCAGCTGCATCGCATCCGACGTATGCGGGTGTGGTGATGGGGCCACCGTCAGTACCATGGGTGCATCGGCCCGTGGAAGAGTCATATGGGGAGCCTGCGCCACAAGCGCAGAGTTTAGCAGTGTCAGATGTGCTGTTGGGCAGACTGGAAGCAGCAGGACAGCCAGTCCCTGCAACTGCGTCCTTCCTGCAGGACAGTTTGGCTGTAATGGTGATGGAGAGATTGCTCGACCAGATTGAGCTGATGAAGAGGCAGCGCATCGCAGCGCTGGAACAGATTGAACACGCGTCTAAGTGCAAAATCGCCACGGGTGAGGAACCGACCACCGAGGTCAAGAGGGCTAAATATCAGCCCAGTCGACCGGTCAACCCTCCACGGGCAAGGATGCCGTCAGAAGCGCAATTCGCGCACCATGAGCAGCCTGCTCAGCCCGTGGCTTTGTCATCACAGTTGCCCAAGTCGGGCCCTCAGGCCTCCTCAGAGTCGCTGACTGCAGTTAGTGAACCCTTGGCAGGTCTGTCCCTGGGCCAGCGGGAAACCGCATCATCCTGGGCCCTATTTAGAGGGTCCAAAACCGTTGCTGTGGCGCCAAGAGCGCCCACTACCATTGTTCCTCAAGCTGAGCCTGGGGGGAGAACTCTGGCGCGAAATGCGCCTGTCCCCCTGGTGGCTCAGCCATCATTTGGATCTTCTGCCCTGGTCAAGTCAGGGTCGGTACGCCAACGTCGAGGCCGTAAGCCTCCTCTTGATGCCTCCAAGCTGGAGGTGATAGAGTTCCCGGCTGGCATTCCTGCACAGGCCAGGAAGGTCTTGATGTTGTTTCTGTTGCCCGTTACCGTGCCTGCACCGCAGGCACACTTTCCCATGGTCGTCTTGACCACCGACCCTCGCTCTCCTGAGCAATATGACGGTCTGGTGGTGACCTCAAAGAATCGTTCCATGCCTGAAAAAGGCAAAGCACCCGTGGCCTCCTTATCCAACAAGAGCGACTATGGAGAGTCGAGCTTGGAGCATGAGGAGGAGGCAGAGGAAGGGGAATCGGCGGCAGACCGATTCCAGCGAGTATTACGCAATAAGCGCATTGCAAAGAAGAAGGCGATTTGTGCCAAAGAGCTGCAGGCCCTCAAGCAGAGGTCCGAGGATGAGTTCTCGGGGAGAATCCCTGATGGATTGGGAGTGAAGGTGTGGGGACCGCTCGATATTGAGCGAACAAATTCATGCTTCAGGGGAGCACTCAGCCACTGCACGTATTATTCGTACCATTCGAATACCATGCTGTTGGGAGCCGAGGCCAACCAGGCAGCGGCATATGAGTTTTTGTCTGGGCACCGTGCTGGCATTCCGGCCAGCATTGTTTACAAGTATTCCCCTTGCAGCCTGCCACACACGCCATTAGAGCTGGATCGGCTCTACAAATATTATTTGAACAAGCATGCTCCCCATCGCGAACGGGTTACCGCCTACCTCCTCATCACGGAGCTTCAGATGTTTGCCCAGCAAACCGATGAGTCATTACATGACCAAACAATGATGCTCCTGATGAAGGACCCGCGCTATCAAAACCTTGTCAACCCAGCCCAGGGGACAGACGACCTTGCGCTCGTCGAGCGCTGACACATTCCGGGGTGCTTTCTGCGCATGAAGGAAGATGGATCGACTGCGCTGCGCATAATGCGCGCCCAAGACCCTTCCACTCCGTTCGACCTGGATCAGCTTGCGCAGTACGTGCTGATCTTTGGTCATCCGGGGTTGGAAAACACGTATCAAGGCATTGCGGTCGACCATGCCTACCGTATGCACTGGCGAACCCTCTTCGGGTTCGCCTTGTGCCAAGCCCTTTGTGCTAACAGCGCAGCCAAGCCCGTGATCGTGCGGCGCATGACCCTCGTCATGGCCCGCCCGGGTCTTTACCATGAGGCTATCACCTCTTATGATGCCATGTTCCCAGACCAGCCGTTTGAGCCTCAGAGAGGGCACCAGCTGGAACTTCATCCCGTGCACATACCAGACGACTTTGCACAGAACTTTTCCAACGACGACGCGTTACGCGTCTTACTGCACAACTGGATACCTGCCGACTGGGTGGACCACACCTATACATACGGAGTGGTCTTCCTGGAGCAGCAATTCCACGCCCCTACGATGTCTATGGACATCTTCCGCGACATCAACAACGAGCGCATGGAGCGCTTGAATAGATACGGCACCCCTCCCACAATCCCACAATGGGATGGATGGCGGGAGATGACCAAAGACGATCATTATTGTCTTATGTTCAAGCACGACGAGGAAAGTTGTCTCCCCGAAAACCCTCAGGCCAATGGCCTCTACTATCTCATTGGCATGGACCCAAACCAGGTCCGCCTCCTAAAACGCATGGCAGCGCATGACCTGCCCACCTCTGACATGGACCCAGGCCAGGTCAATCTCCTGTCACGCATGGCAGAGCAGGGTATGCTCTCCACCACAGCTTTAGCAATTAACGTCGCACTAACAGAGCCTATGGTGGTAGACATGCCTGCAGTCAAGGGGCCTATAACCCCACCGAGGACGGAATCGGCACCTCCCCCTCCCGTGATTAACGTCGCACTGGAGGAGGAGTCAATGGTGACTGAGACGGGTGCGGTTGCAGGAGCATTGTCATCTGGGTCCTAGACCCATGTTAATATTTTGTTGTGTAGGTACCTCCAAGTCATTCACTCGAACCAATTCAGCTGATACGCACTCTAGAGTTGCATGTAGATACAGCAGACCCAGAGGCGGGGTCACTCTTAATTTTTGTTTTTCTTATTTTAGTATAAACATATTTATCTTGTATCTACTGCTGGTGCAACGTGCGCCCTGTCTGATAAGGACTGACTTCCAGTGTGTCTGGAGGCCACATCTACACTGCGAACAACTGCTAACGTCTGGCAGCCACGCAATACGTGTGTTATCCATCTGTTTTCTGCACTATTGTGCATTCTTTATCTCGCTCCACCTCCCTTCCTAAAGACTGAGTATTCGGTTTCATTGGGGGGTATGTAACGGAGTCATCTGTGTTCTTAGCGTCAACGATGCTATAATCATTTAGTAGAGTATTACATAAGACAACATCTTGTTTTCACTCTAAGTACTAGTCAATCCAATATTGCAGTCTGATTTAGCACTTGTGTGATACACACAAGATAGTTCTAACCCATAACTCCGGTTACAGCAACTGACTAGATGGTCACAAGAGAGTGACTGTACAGGAGGTGGAGGACAAACATGTCCCACTGAAAAGCTTGCCGGTAGATTCGCCAGCTATACTAATATCTGAGGAAGAGTTTCAAGGAACTCTGAAGAAGGGGAAGCACTCAGATGTGATTGAGTGTATAAATGGAAAGCCTAAACAGGCTGTACAGCGTAAGAAGGAGTGTGGTAAATGCGTGGTGGAGTTGCTGGAATGTCAGCTGACTAGCTCTTGAGTGAAGGTTGAGGATCTTGTCAAGGACAAGGTATATAGTACGAGGGGAACTGTGGGAAGCACAAGGTTGCTAAGGGATCGACCAGTGCCTTGGCCAGGAGTGCAATGGGCATATGACCCACAGATGCCACAGGAGTGGAACGAGTTGGTGGCGTCAATGGTGATGCAGACTATGGAAAGGGTGCAGGCAATCCAGATGGGAGAAGTATACCGTCATGCACAAGAGGACAAAATTTCTGAAACATTGGATATTGTATTTGATGGACTTTTGCTGAAAGCGAGAAGCATGCAGTCGTCATCAAGTATGAGAAGAGTGGTGGAGAGACAACCGGTTGTAAGGTTGAATCTGGGAGATCTCACAGAAGATGTACATGCCTTATGGGAGCGATTTGAACCAAAGGTTCAGCCATGTATAGCACACGTAGTAAAAGGGAAAGGTAAGGCTGTGGGCCTTACTGAGGAGGATATTCCTTGATTGCGCCAGCAATGGCAACAGGAATTAGCTGATATTGTCAACAGAACAAAGGAAGAGCTTCCTCTGTGGCGGGAGGTTAACCATGAGATTAACCTCATTGACAATAATAAGCAGTACAAGTATCACTTGCCTCGCTGCCCACAAGCACTACAGGATCAGCTTCATGAAAAAACAAACAGATACATAAATGCAAAGTGGTGGGAGCCATGGCCAGCGGTGCAAGCTGCACCTTTACTGTGTATTCCCAAGAAGAATGGGACATTACAGACTGCATTGGATGCGTGACAGCACAATGATAATACAGTCAAGGATGTAACACCCCTTCCAGATCAGGAAGTCATATGCAAAGATGTCGCCACAGCAAAATATGGGTTGAAAATCGACCTTACGGATGTGTATGAACAGGTTCGCATACGTAAAGAGGATATACCAAAGACATTGTTTTCATCCCTGATGGGGACCTTTGTGAGTAACATCATGCAGATTGGTGATTGCAATGCACCAGCGACATTCCAGAGGTTAATGACCTCCATCTTCCGAATGTCCCGTAAGTTCACCGCAGCACAGCTAAACTATGCTGTTCATGAGTTGGAAACACTCACTATCCTGGAAGCCCTCCTAAAGTGGGAGGATAAGCTGATGGGGTATAAGATCCATATCATTACGGGTCACAAGGCACTTGAGTTTTTTAAGACCCAAGTGCATCTATCACCGCGACAATGTTGCTGGATCGACTACATGTCACAATATCGAGGCGCAGGTGCTGGTAGATCATGAGATTCCCCAGCCAGGCAAAGAAAGGAGGCAGGAGGTGCACCCTAGTGGTGCAGAAATGACTCTCCAGCAGGCATTGGATGCGCATGAATGTCATCCCATGCCAATTGACTTAGGCAATGCGCAATTTTGCACACATATCCAGCAAGAATACAAGGATGACACTCTCTTCTTAGAGATTCTGAACAATATCCAAGTGCATCCACACTTCAAGGTAGAGCAGCAGCTTGTCTACTTTACCAGACCCACTGGGTCCACCGTCATCTGCATTCCCCAGGAGAGGTCGTTGATCATGACTATCCTGGACCAGGCCCACAGAGTAGTGGGCCACTTCAGAACTCAGAAAACGCTGGACTATGTGCGACACTGGTACTGGTGGCCACAAATGGCCAAAGAAACGAGCCAATTCTGCTCGACATGCGAGCTTTGTCAACAGTCAATAGTACACTGAAGCCACTGGGGAAGCTTCATTCGCTTCCTATACCAGTCAAACCCTGGGATTTGATCGGGATGGACTTTATAGGTCCGTTTCCCAAGTCAAAGGGTTTCAACTACCTCTGGATAGTAATTTGCAGAATGACCAGTATGGTCCATCTTGTTCTGGTGAGAACCACCATGACAGCTTTGGACTTGTTGTG
The DNA here is from genome assembly GCA_003313075.1 of Termitomyces sp. MG16. Classification (NCBI taxonomy): domain Eukaryota; kingdom Fungi; phylum Basidiomycota; class Agaricomycetes; order Agaricales; family Lyophyllaceae; genus Termitomyces; species Termitomyces sp. MG16. The sequence continues at coordinate 69,381 of QGOA01001694.1, forward strand.
GATCTATCTCAAGGAGATAGTGTGCCTTCATAGATTGCCAAGTTCAATCGTCAGCGATTGAGATGATAAGTTCACTTCCAAATGGTGGAAGGAGCTGCACAAACTGCTGGGAGCAAAGCTGCTCATGTCAATGTTGTTTCATCTGCAAATGGATGGTCAGACAGAATGCGTGAATAGAAATATTGCGCAAATATTGCAAGCATTTGTACATCCTGATCAGAAGGACTGGGTGGATAGATGTCCACTTGTTGAATTTACGATAAATGCGAGCATCTCTGAAACTACAGGGTATTCACCTTTTGAACTCAATAATGGCTACATGCCATCCATGATTCATAAACTTTGCACTGACGAAGCTATTCATGTGGGAGTAAAGCAGTTTGCATGCAATGCGCTAAGGAACTTGGCAGATGCTCATGATGTGATTATAGAATCACATGTCTGGCAGACAAAACATGCAAATAATTGCAGACGTGAAGACCCAGACATTGAGAAAGGGAACCTAGTGTACCTTTTGATGAAAAACTTGAACTTGCCAAAAAGCAGAGCAAGCAAGCTGTGTCCAAAGTGGATTGGACCATATAGAGTCCTCAAGGCGGAGCTGAGCACGTCTAACTATGTGCTGGAACTGCCCCAGGCGCTGCAGGCATGCAGAATAGTCCCTAAGTTCCATGTATTGCTGTTGTGACTATACTTGGCCAATAGTGACATGCTCCTTCCTAATCGCGCTACCCTGGAACCATATGACTTTGGAACTGGTGATGACCAGGAATGGTTTGTAGATGACCTCATAGATCATAGGTGGATAGGGGGAAACCTTGAATTTGAGGTAAGGTGGAGCCTAGGTGATACTACCTGGGAACCGCTAGTGAACTGCAAAGATCTTGCAGCAATGGACAGGTACCTAGAGCTGCAGGGCATGAAACACCCTCAACAGCTAGCAAAACACGCATAACACGTGTGTGGTGGTGAAATGTGGACAAAGTCCACTTTGATGGCTGGTTGAAGACCAGGTGGTGGCTATTTGTGGTTGTTTACACCACTGGCAGAGTTAGGAGATTTTTTCTTCTTTTCTCCTTCTAAGTCCCAATACACGTCGCTAGCATGTTCTTTGTAATGGCCTATTGGGGGCCACAAAAGAGTAATCAGAGCCTACAAGGCTCTAGTGGTGGGGGGAGACCCCCAAATATACAAGTGTGAGATTACCAAGGGCAGCCGCCGTATCTGGTGGCAAGCCAATACCATCCTGTGGGCATGGCCTATCCAGGCCATGAAGAACCGCTTCCATACCAGACCCCCCTCCACTCACAAGAGATGGAGGTCAATGATGAGGAGCGCTATGAGCGCCCGGAGGACAGCATGCGCTCAGAGCGCTATTATCAGGTTCCACCAGTGCGCTCGCAGGCATTGATTCTGACATATGCGGATGCAGTGACGGGACTGCCATCTGTACCATGGGTGCATCGGCCCATGGTAGAACCATATATGGAGCCTGTGCCACAAGCGCAGGAGCTAGCAGTGCCCAATGCACTCCTGAGCAGATTGGAAGCAGCAGGACAGTCTGGCCGTGATGGTGATGGAGGGGTTGCTCAACCAGATTGAGCTGATGAGGAGGCAGCGCATTGTAGCGCTGGAACAAATTGAACATGCATCTAAGCGCAAGGAATCAACCGCTGAGGTCAAAAGAGCCAAATATCAGCCCAGTCGACTGGTCGACCCTCCACAGGCTAAGTTGCCATCGGCCATGCAATTTGCGTGCCCCGAGCAGCCTGCTCAGCCCGTTGCTTTGTCTTTGCGACTACCCACTGTGGCCTCTCAGGGCCAGTCAGAGTCGCTGGCTATCGTCAGTAAGCCTCTGGCCGACCTGTCCTTGGGCCAGCGGGAACCCGCATTATCTTGGGCCCCACTTATGGGGTCCAAATCTGTTACCATGGCGCCTCGGGCACCAACTCTTAATACATCCCACGCTGAGCTGGGAGGGAGAACTCTGGCGCAAAATGTGCCTGCCCCTCCGGTGGCTCAGCCACAATCTGTTACGTCTGCCCCGGCAAAGAAGGGGCCATCTCATCAGCATCACAGCCACAAGCCGCCTCTCAATGCCTCCAAATTGGAGGTCATAGCCTTCCCTGCTCGCATTCTTGCACGAGCAGGAGAAGTCCAGATGCTTTTTATGTTGCCGGTGTTTGTACCGGCTCTGCCAGAACATTACCCCATTGTCGTCTTGACCCCAGACCCCTGCACACCAGAACAATATGATGGTCTGGTGGCGACCTTGAGAGGAAAACCCATGCCTGGAAAAAGCAAAGCGCCAGTGGCATCCTTGTCTGACAAGAGCGACTATGGAGAGTCAAGCTCGGAGCAGGAGGAGGATGGGGAGGAGGGGGAATCAGCAGCAGACCGATTCCAACGAGTATTGCGCAATGAGCGCATCGCAAAGAAGAAGGCAAACCGTGCCAAGGAGCTATAGGCCCTGAAATATAGGGCCAAAAATGAGTTCTTGGGGAGAATCCCTGATGGCTTGGGGGTGAAGGTGTGGGGGCCGCTCGATATCAAGCGAATGAATTTGTGCTTTAGAGAAGCACTCAGCCATTGCACATATTATTCATATGCCACGAATATGGTGCTGATGGGAGCTGACACCAATAGAGCGGCGTTGTATGAGTATGCCTCTGGCCAGCATGCCCACATCCTGGGTATGATTGTGTACAAGCATGCCCCGTGCAGTCTTCCCTGCACTCCATTAGAGCTGGACTGGCTCTACAAGTATTACATGAATATACATGTCCTGCATTGCGACAGAATTGTCGCTTACATGTTGATCACAGAGCTTCAGATATTCACACAGCAAACAGTTGAGGCTCTGCACGACCGAACCATGCAGCTCCTGATGAAGGAGCCTCAATACCAGGACCTCGTCAACCCGATGCAGGGCCCTGACGACCTCGCTCTTGTTGAGCGACAACACATCCTGGGGCGCTTTTTGCGCATGAAAGACAATGGTTCCATGGCACTGCGCATAATGCCTGCTCAAGATCCAGCTATGCCATTTGACTTAGACCAGCTGGCACAGTACGCACTGGTCTTCAGTCAACCCAGGCTGGAGAACACCTATCAGGGCATCATGGTGGATCACGCCTACCACATGCACTGGCGGACCCTCTTTGGGTTCGCCTTATGTCGAGCGCTATGTGCTAACAGTGCAGCCAAGCCTGTGATCATGCAGCGCATGACCCTTGTCATGGCCCATCTGGGGCTGTATCGAGAGGCAATTGCCTTGTATGACGCCATGTTCCCTGAGCAACCATTTGAGCCCCAGCGTGGGCTGAAGCTCAAAATTCACCAAGTTCACATGCCTGACAACCAGGCACAGAACTTCTCCGACAACAACACATTACACGTCTTTCTACACAACCGGATTCCACTGGACTAGGTGGACCACGCCTACACTTACAGCGTAGTCTTCCTGAAACAGCAGTTCCATTCCCCTACAATGTCTATGGACATCTTTAAACAGGTTGACGATGAGCGCATGGAGCACCTCTCCAAGTATGGCACCCCTGCCACAATCCCACAATGGGATGGATGGCGGGAGATGAGCGAAGACAACCACTATCATCTCATGTTCAAATACCATGAGGAGAGCAATCTCCCGGTCAACCCTGAGGCCAATGGCCTCTACTACCTCATCGGAATGGACCTGAATTGGGTCAATCTCTTAAACTAAATGTCAGCACACGGTATACTCACCACCATGCCTACTGCAATTAACATTGCGCTTACTGAGCCTATGGTGGTAGATTTGCCTGCAGTCGAGGGGTCAACCACTCCACCAAGGACAGAATCGGCGCCTCCTCCTCCTGCAATTAACGTCACAACTGAGGAGGAGTCAATGGTGACAGAGATGGGCGTGGTCGTGGAGGCATTGGCAAATGGGTCTTAGACCCATATTTTTATTGTGTAGGTAACTCTGAGTAACCCACTTGATATGTTCAAGCTGACATGCACTCCAGAGTAGCGTGTATATACAGCGGACCCAGAGGAGGGGTCACTTAATCTTGTTTCATTTTGAATTTTATACCTTTTTGCTTCTGGCATCATATGCACACCTGTCTGATAAGAGACTGCACTCTTTTGTGTTCAGACGACACAACTACGTCGCACATGACGCTAACATTTTGCAGCAATGCGAAGCACGTATTAGCCTGTTGTTTGCACTTTCATGCATCCTTTATTCCACTCCAACTCCCTTCCTTAGACCAAGTATTTGGTCTCATTGGGGGATATGTAACGGAGTCACACTTGTTACTAGCATCAACGACGCTATAAGCATTCATTAGAGTATTATGTAAAACAACATCTTGTATTCACTCTAGTTCTAGTCAATCCAATACTGCGGTCTGATTCAGCACTGTGTGATACACACAAGATAGTTCTAACTCATAACCAACAGTTACAATACACCAGGGCTGGCTACCTTTTTTACAAAGACCAGCACAAAGGTAGCCAGCCACAGTGTATTATCAATTGGTCATAAGCACTGGAATGAACACACACACAAACTCGTCCATTTTATGCCACTGCAGAAATCTCTGGAGTTTTCAACGGATAAAATTCATGATGCTAGCAGATGTTAGCAGCCTGCTGCTATTATATAATGTGAACTAGCAGGAGTTGAACCCACCTCTTGTGCACAATATGAAATATCAATTTATGAATATTCCATTGTACCACAGGCGCTTACTACAAGTCAGGATGGTGTTCATGTAGTGCACAAACAGACCCATACAGAATTTGAACGGATAGAGATTTTACTGCAACTGGTGCATCTGTATTGAATTGACAATATTAGACTGATATTTATTTACACCATAGAAGTATACAGGAAAGAGGAAAACCATGGGGTGTAGCGGAATATTAGACTGATATTGATTTACACCATAGCATTATATACGAAGCATCTGTGGTGTAGTGGAATATTTCCAATTGGTATTCCTTGTATCTTGCAATAGGTGGGTTCAACTCCTCCTAGTGCATTGACATCAAATTTAAGAATTTTTGACCACACACAGAATATTAGACTGATGTTTATTTACATCATAGCAGTGTACAGTAAGCATTGGTGGTCTAATGGAATATTATCCATTGGTCTTTATTATGTCTTGCAGGAGGCGGGTTCGATTCCTACTAGTGCATTTATGTCAAACTGTTTAGAATTTTTGACCTGCTTAGCTAATTGTTATTTACTACACAGTATGATAAACAAAGTAAGGTCCTAATTTAAACAGGGTGACATGATATCTATTTAGACTATACCTGCTTAGCTAATTGTTATTTATTACACAGTATAATAAACAAAGTAAGGTCCTAATTTAAACAGGGTAACATGATATCTATTTAGACTATAGCAGTGTACAGTAAGCATCAATGGTCTAGTGGAATATTATCCATTGGTGTTCATTGTGTGTTGCAGTAGGTGGGTTCGACTTCTGCTTAGTGCAATAAACATTAAGACATTTGCAATTTTTGACCTGCTTAGCTAATTGTTATTTACTAAACTGTAAGATAAACAAAGTAAGGTTTTGTCAAGCAATAAATCAAACTTCTTTTGTAATTTAAACAGGGTCACATAATATCTATTTTCAGAACTTGCTTCGTGTAAAGTTCTCGTCCGTTTCTTTAATCCTCCATCTGCCATGTCTAATGAAGAACTCCACCAACAGGTCGTTGACACAGATGTTTGAGTATTATACCTTGCTCTCAGAGGAGACCTGCATCAACTCAAAGCACAGCAGAAGGACCTGGTAAAATACAAGCACTCCTGCCTAATAGACATGCACTAATAGTCGTCCTGTAGATTAACATGTGGTTCATGGTTAGGAACGTCAAGGATGACAAGAAACTCCTCCTTGATGCCAGGAGAAGTTTCATCAACGAAGTTATTCTGCTACTCCAGAGCAAGCTTTCTGACAAGGATATGACCAGACGGTTGAAGGATGCTGTGAAGAAATAGACCCAGAGGAGTGGAAGGGGGGAAGAACCAAGTGGGGGCAAAGAACAACCTGATCCATCAACCAAGGCCAGTCCGTTGATGGCACCAGCACAAGAAGACCGGATAGGTCATAGGCTAGCAGCAGGAGATTTGTCTGGTCCGTCACCAATTCCAAAAAAAAGAGAAAACGACCGAGTCCTCTAGTGGCAGGAGATTTGTCTGGTCCGTCGCCAAATCCCAAGAAGCCAAAACAGGTGACCTATATCGGTCAACGTCCTCCTGGTACCTATTATTGACAGAAGGAGCAGGAGGACAAGGATAAGGACAAGGATGAAGAGGAAGAGGAAGAGGAAGAACAAGAGGGCAGGATACCAAAGGGGAAAATTACTGGAGGGATGCTGTTGGGCAGGTATCTGAGAACAGCACCTTGTTGCAAGGATCAGCACATCAACCCCCCTTGCCAATATTGCACAAGTAAGTGGCTACAGTGTGTCAGGACAAAGGGCAGCACCGCATGCAATCTCTGCCAGCTCATTCGCAAATGAACATGCAGCCTGACAATTGTCAAGAAAACCATCAAGCCTGGCAACAAGAGAAAGGGGAAAAAACCACTGAGAAAGAAGTCAGTGACGATTATTGAGAGTGATGATGGTATGAAACTCTTTTCCTGCTCAAATAGCTAACCAATAGTTAGCAGATAAACCAGCCAGTCCAATTGTGGGACCATCAAAACCGTCCGTCTGTCCATGCCAACCGTTGACCTCCAACCGCCCAGCAGATCCTCTTCCGATCAAGGGAAAGGGCAAGGAGTGAGCAATGGAGTCTAGTCACAGTGAGGACATTGTAGCTAGTATAATGGCAGAGGTGGAGAGCCATTTGAACAGGATGGAGAATGAGTTCCAGGAAGCATTGCAGAATGTTGAGGAGCAGATGCGGGATGGGTTTGTCATGGCTGAGGTAAGCTGGTTACCACATATTGTGGACTTCTTCCATTGCTACCAGATTCAGGTTGACATGCTTGGTGGCTGCATAGAAACTCTGCAAACCAATGTTTCTCTTGTGGGTGAGACACTTGCATCCCATGATGGACAGGTCTGTCAGACAGAAGAGCAGATCTGCCATATTTGGGGTATGGTTGACACTTTGCAGAGTCGACTTCACATCTCCACCCATCCCTCCAGTCTGTCAGCTCAGGATGATGTGGCAGTGCTTCCAACAGGGCACAGTGGACTTGGACCCATTGTTGAAGAGGGTAACACTATAGTTTACAAAAATGTAAGGCACTGAGGCTGTGGAGTGTGCGGTGAGCACAAGACAGGGGGTTCCTCTTGTAAGTCAGGCAGAGGCCCCAGTTGCCACTCAAAGTTGGCTGCAGATCCAGTGACTAAAGCAGATCTGCCATCAGCAGCTCCATCATTAGCAATGGTCCTACTGTTGCCATCAACTACCACTAATCCTGTTGGCCTCTGTTTCTGATTTTTCCCTCCATTTTTGCGTGTAGCCTTACGTGCTGCTGCTGCTGCCGCATTTTTTTCATGATCAGCTCAGGTGCCGTACTCGGCAGCTACTGGCTACTTGTGACAGTTGAGATAAACTGTCCAGTGGAAGGTGTCACCAGATCCATACTGTCCTTGACGGTCTCTCTAGAAGTTCAGCAGATGCAATAGCTTAGGCTGACCAAAATTATGGGGATCTTGGAATATCAGACCCTCTGGAAGATACCTTGAATGTATGAATTGCTGATCATTGGTCCTCACTGCCTTGTAAGGAGCAGATTCATACCAGTAACCAGACACAATTTCTGA
>QGOA01001699.1:0-11470 GCA_003313075.1 Termitomyces sp. MG16
TGGGTCTCTACCTCAGACATGGTGGCCGACATCCTCACAAAGGCTTTACCGCGCGTTTTACATGATTGCTTTGTTGCGGGTTTGGGTCTTGTGACGCGCTAATTCCCTTTTTCACGCTCCTTTCTACTGCGGCGATGGGGTTGTGTCGGACTACTTCCTATCTCAGTTCTCCGCATCCGATCAGTCACGTGGTCTTTGCCACCTCACTCGTCGGTCACTTGATTTGCAGCCTCAGTTGTTTTCCCCATTGTTGGAGCGACACTGAGGCTGTAAGTAACTACTCATTCACTGTCAAAGATATTTGCTCATATGGACATTACGATACAGTAATCTCTTTTTCGTGTTTAATTAGGTACAATAATCTTAGTTGTTTTCCCCATTGTTGGAGCGACACTGAGGCTTAATCTCTTTTTCGTGTTCAATTAGATCCGGCACTACATAAGTCGCAGAGGAGGGTTTCCTATAACATTTCTACAGTGTTCGGCGCTTTGTTCAGAAACTGGAAGTTGAAGACCTTAATCATTGCCGAGATGACTAAACTGGATGGTTCTAAGGGAGACCTGATGCATTCCAAGCTTGTTATGGATCTGTCAATCCCTGAAAGGTTGTGCTAGAATGGATGTTCTCGGGGGTGCATTCCCTCCTTGCTCCATACTTTTTCATTCTTATATCATAGACCCATTGAGTCTACACCCAATGTCGGGTAAATGTCGGGTACTACTGTGCTGCACTCTATACATACTTGGCGGTAGGATTCATAATACCCACTGTGAAGAATACGGATCTGGTTTTCCAATACTGAGTCAAGATGGTGGAACTAATCGATGAAATTTCGAAAAAGTAAGGGAGTAATTCTGTGATAGGAATTAGGACTACCTTTTACTCGCAGAATTTCTCTACATGCAGGGCACACATGATAGCTGGAAGGAAATAGTTTCGGAGTTACCACGTAATGCAATGCCACGAGTATCCGAACGAACACCTGTCGGGACTTCACATGCCGTAGTCCTCGTGAAACATTAGATGGATGGGAAGTTAGGTCGTGAGACTTGGTCTGGGCTCCATATGTTGTCACACAAACATAGTATCGGATTCACGTAAGTCGCTAAGTAGAGCTAGCTGTGTTTATCTCAACGATACTATGTTTAAGTCATGCATGGACTCACCATTCGTATCTCAAAGACATGATTAGTATGGCACAGAATGCGAACTCTAACGAAGATTGTTTGACGCGTCAAAGACTAGCTTTACTGGCAGAAGCTTTAAAAAAAGCGTGGAAGCGTGCATCAATGCAAATCAAACTGGCCGCGTGGTCCAGTGAACAAAGCAACCAAAGACAGTTTGAGTCTCCAAGGACTAGATACGCCAATAACTGAAGCCACAATAATTGAGAATGTTTGAGAGAAGATTAGAAGAGGTCGATCTCTTGATTGATACGAGACAAACGCACTGATTTTTGTTCTAGAAGAGGTCGATGTTTTCTTGGCAGAACCTACGACAAACAACAGGTGTGCTCCCAGTTTCTAAACAAGCGGACGTGTAAGTGTGGAGGTCTTCTGACAAAAGTCTAGAGAATCAGATCTCTCGATGGCGAAACCGCCTGAGACACCAAGAAGAGATGTATTCTTTGTCCTCATATCTTGTTTTGATATCCGAGTACATCCAACGGACTTTCTTTGATCCACCATAAACCCACCATGATGATCATTATATTATATTAAGAAACATCTGTGTGAGATGACTTTTTAGCGTCAATGGGACTCCGATGGAGAAGTGTACAAGATACTTTACAGGCGCTTTCAGCTTGAGAGGTTGAACGTTGAAGGGTAGAAGGATGTATCAAAAGGTAAGACTGGCGGGCGGAGTTGACCGATGTCCTGACAAATCTATTTTCGTAACTTGTCAACCCATGATCTTCGGCATTCCGTATGCACTTGGTTTGTCGCAGCCATTTTGGCTTTCTTGGCCTTTGAAGGTTTATTTATCAAAGACGACTTCAAGATTAATACCCGGCCCCCAACTGCTCTCATATACCTATACCCGCTCTTCGCATGGCCGGCATGTTGAGGATCCTGTCATGCTCTCGTTTGTTTTTCTTAGCCGCGTTCTTTGTATTCGCACAAGCACAAGAACTATCCAATGACCAGCTCGCACTCGTCTGTGCCAGATTAGTAGATGGTGCAAAGCACAGGTATCCTCATCCTGAATGGTCTCTTGACGATGGAACTCACTTTTTGACCGCAGTTGGGAGCTTGGTACTCGCGCACAAACTATCCTCGCTATGAACGCAACACGTTATTCTGTGCTATCGGTATCTAATTCTCTGCCACCTCCCTCAACGATACCCGACTCTCTTTCCTCACCCATGGATACGTTCTTTCAAATCCCTCACGACATTGTTGCGAACCGTAGCCAGTCGAACGGTAATATCACAGGTCCACAGCCTCTTATCCAAGATGGTAGTGCGGCAGATCCGGCATCTATCGGGTTTGCTGTCTTGATCGCGAACTGGACAGGTCAGGGTGGTGAAGACTATACTGGTGCCGCAAAGGATCAACTTGATTTTCTGGAGTTCAAAGTGCCCAGGACGAGTGATGGTGCTTTGTCACATCGCGTTTCACAAGTCCAGCTTTGGTGAGTCTGAGTTATCTTTCGCTTAATAATCAATCTTCTTTCCATATTGGGGTTCAATCATTGTTGAGCTTAACTGAGAGAACTATATAGGAGGCCCGCTTTGCCTCCGGATTCATTCATTCTTGCTGCAAAAGCCAATTTGACTTCTTTCCTTTCCTTCTGAATGACGTACATTCAACCAAAGATTGGCTTTCAACGGGTCCGAAGGAAGTGGCGTTTGCCCCTGATTCTTTTCATTTAATTTAGCGCGCTACTTGACATTTGTGTCACCGTTCTGGAGTTTCGTACTGACAGGATTTCTCGCAGGAGTGATTTCGTTTACATGGTGCCACCGTTCTTGGCCTACTATGGGATGATCACACAAAATCGTACTCTCCTCCTTGAAGCATATAATCAGATTTCACTATATCGCTCGTACCTTCGAGACACCTCCGCAAACAACCTATGGAAGCATGTACTGCTTGGAACCAGCGGAAATGACGAGGGCCATTGGTCGACTGGAAACGCGTGGGCAGCAGCGGGCATGTTGCGCGTCCTTGGCACTTACAAAAATTCTCAATTCTCTAATACCTTGAAATCTCAACAGCAAGACCTGGCATCCTGGGTACTGGAAATTCATGCGGCGATGTATCCTCACCTAGTCCGTTTCCATTTCCTCCTCTGCCTTCCGGTCACTGATGTACTTGTAGGACAATTCATCTAACCTCTTCACCAACTACGCTTCACAGCCGGTCACCGCGGATGGGAATTTCTTCGACGCATCCTCTACCGCACTCCTCGCGAGCACAGTGTACCGGCTCTCCCTCATCTGGGGTACACACACCTTTCTTCCAATCGCGGAACGCACCCGCAAGGCGCTTTCTGCCCCAAACACAAACTCTTCGTCGAATGCCACTCTTGAGCACTTTGATGTGAATGGGTGGCTGACGCCTGTAGTGAATCCAGATTCGTATGGCGCCGAAGGGTCGGAAAGTCCAGAGGGACAGGCCTTCGTCGTTGAGATGCACTCTGCATGGCGCGATTGGGTGGCGGACGGGTCAAAAGGCGCGAATGGTGCGAAGCGCTCAAGTGGAAGTCCTGAACTACTAAAATGGAGCTTCGTTTTTCTCGGCGTTTGCTGGGGTGTACTCGTTTAATTGGATTTTTATTCGGATTTTGGAATTTAATTGGATACGGACTTTTTTCCGTTTCTGCCGATTAGGCTTGTTCTTATTGAATATTATGTTGAATGCTGATGTTTCGGATTGTCGTTCACGCGCGTTCTTTAAGCTAGTTAGCAAACTTATTGAATTCAGAAGCACGTAAATAAGCAAGACTTTCTTCTGCCGCGAAACGTCACGATCGTTTTGGGCCAGTGAACGGGCATCTGGACTTCTCGATAGCATGAGGAACAGCACAATTTGCCCTTGAAGAGATATATTGTAAGTCCGGGCATTATTAAGCATGTGGGGACTGCATATATGGCAGTGCACACTGTCAAGCTCTGAATGGACAGACTACGGGCCATCCTTCCAATTGTCTAAGCAGCATACCTTTCGCCATAGCCTACCTGCCCTGGGCTATTTTACGTGATCCGAACATGGTTTTTGATTTGAAGATTTTGCTGTGGTTAACAACCTGTTGATGGACGTTCTTCCGAGCAGCATCGCATATTGATACACCTGCATGGTGGGAAATACAACATCGAGTAGTAGTGCAACATGTCTTGCATGGGTATGTATCATATCTAGACGAGCAAGGTCCTCTTTCTCCCACAAAATGTCTTTTTCCAGCCCCAGGCAGGAAATGATGTCGGGTTCGACAGCCATTTTGCGAACACCAGCGCTCGCGCGGGGTCTGTATCAGCCTTACCGTCCCGCACTCTCTCTATCCATGCCCGAAACATCTCGGCATCTGCAAGGGCGCCGTAACACATGGCGATGGCGTCAACATGTCGCTCGCCATCGAGCACCTGGAGGCCTTCCTGCTTTATCATACGCAAGGCTTCGACGTGCAACTTTATCAGCATGTCCTCGGGAAGAGAGGTATCGAGGCACCACTCTTCAAACGATGGCAATGTGCTCCAGAGCTGATCGAGGGCCATGCGAGCAATGTCACTGCGACGCACAGCGTCTTCGGAAGGAATGTTGCAGTAGCGACATCGACAAATGAAGCCGTATTGGGCCTGCAGAATCGCTTGCCTTTCACGACGCGGACTAGTACACGACGTGTAATTGATTGTGATTTCTGCGCCTTTCATAATTGGGCGGACGGCCGAGAGATAGAGGGAGAAAGTACTCGTGTCCCAATCCCACCGTGCATTGGGTCCGCAACTATTGGGGTATCAGCGAGGAAGAACGATATTGTCAATGCAGAAGTCATAACTCACCTGTGATTGCATCTACTCGTGGTGAGGAACACAGCTCGGTGGGTCGTGAGCTCAGGACAGGGAACATCTGGTACTTCAAGCTGGATACCTAACGCGTTCAAATGTATAATATCCTGAAGGGAATGGTCTTTTCCACCGTAGAGTTGCGATAACTCGATGCGAGTCTCGTAATCAAGTCGATCGACCAAAGCTCCATAGATATCCGCAAGGGGCACATTCAAACCCACGAGGTATGGAACCACTACGGCGGGATGTTCAATGAGGATGACGTCACCGGCATGTAGATCACTTTGTGCAAACATGCCCCGACCGTTGTCTTTGGTGTCTCCTATTCTGAACGTATACAATGGGGTGGCATAGGGAACATGAAAGGTTTCTGGCAGCATTCTCTCCACGCCTTCGTCTAACAACAAAGAGGACTTGAAGTCTTTGAAGACAAGATCGCGAATGACGTAGGAACGGCTATGGACATGTTCTGCAAAATCAAAAAGGGGTCGCGCCAGCGCGGGATTGGAGGTGACGTAGGAGTTTATTCGAGCACATATATGTGGTGGCGGCACTTGGGAAGCGCTCGAATTTGAAGAAGTAGAACTGCACCAGGCAGAATTTGAGGGGTTGACAAATGTGGTGGCGGCAGAAGGCATCTCGTGAATTGTACGATCGTGACCAGCAGTCCGTTTTTAAATGTGGTGGAGCCTAAGCACGAGATGGCTGCGGAGCCACGCAGGCACTTGAACTGGGTATGCTGCGAAGAACGAAAAGTAAAACACCCAACGCCCTAGTTTAGTTAGTTACGTCGTTGCCGGTTGCGAGGAATAGTTTTGGCGGAAGACATAGGCTTGTGTCGTATAAGATGAAATATCTTGAGAATCATGTTACTATGTTACCTTGGCTGAGTGATCAAACTAGACAGCGACTCAAACAAAGCCAAAGTTGGTTCTGAATCTCTTAATCTGATAAGCTGGTAGCTTAGGAGCGACTCGGACCGGCCTTTCATTACGGTCACCCGACCACAGATAGTATTCCGTTCCGTACGTAACTTCAACTGTCTAGAAAACACCTTTTTCAAAAGATGCCATTTGAGCAGGTAGAAGAGTTCCTCAGTCATGGGTAATGACTGGAATGATAAGACGAGCTAGAGTGTAATAGTAATGGTATCATAACCGCATAGTCACCACTTGTCCCGATCTTCACGCTCAACCTACACAAGTCGAACATAGTCAACCATGAATCCATTGATCCCCTATGTGAACGGTGCCTCACCCTGCGCAAGCAAACTTGGCAGTCTGATGGGCATACCGTAGAAGGAGGGAATCAGGCAGGACAGCTTGAAGGTATCATCACAAATCCGTGGAGAACGAGGAATACATATATGGGTTCATGACGGAAGATCTTTTTTTCGATTATCCCGGAAATCATACTCCTATAGAGACCAGTGTGCCTGGTATCATTTCAGACAGGAGAAGGATGCAAAAGACATGAAAAAACGGATTTGGCGACCTCGGATTATCCCGGAAATCATACTCCTAAGACCAGTGTGCCTGGTATCATTTTAGACAGGAGAAGGACGCAAAAGACATGAAAAACAGATTTGGCGACCTCGGAAAAGGCAACGTACCTCCGCCCGAGACCTGAATCTTCACAGCCTCTTCAGCCATGCGCCAAAGGCGAGCTTCTCGTGTAGAATGCGCTTCTCGGTCAAGGAAAGGCTCAGAGTCGCCCACGAAAACGAGTCTCTGATCGACTTTGGACATAGACATGTAGTGGGTGATTTTGGCAGCGGTAAAACTAGGGCAAGGGTCGAAGATCAGGAGCAGAATACACACACGCATGTGTTCGCAACGTGACAAAATGGCACCGAGAGCCTGGGCGATGGCATATGATGCCTTGTCGTCTAATGATTGCGGGCCGACACGTAAGTCAAAGGAAAGGTGGGTGAGACAGGGTAGCGCCTCAAAGCCCCACCACGTTGTCCAATCCTCCCATTTGTTAATAATAGAAAGGTGGGTTATCTTTTGGAAGAAGGGCAGATGAAAACGCGGATACGGTGAGCCTAAGATGCCGTGTAAGAGGAGTGATAGCTTTTGTGGACGGAGAAGGTCCAATGCAGCTGTTATTTCCCTGTGTGAGATGCGGATGAGAGAAGATGAACATGGTATGGTTATGAACCAGATGGTCAGGCTAGTGACTCCTTGGCAAGCAGAGATGATTCGTACGATGTGGTCGTTGTAGACATTGTAGGAGATACATAGCGATTTAACGTGAGTCGCGAAAAAAGCACGCGATTTTGTGCGTGAAGTCTCGATGGTGCGCAGGAATGCTCGGCAGGTCGTTTCGCGATGGAGGGTAACAACCGAATACAGAATTCGCTCGACCCTGTATATGCGTCCGGTCGATACAATTTTTATCTGAGATGTGCGCCACTTACCAGTGTTGGACTAGCCGACAGAGTGTAGTGAGCTTTAAGGCTTCTTTCTTGTCACGGATAGCGGCTTCTTCGAATATAAGGCGGAGAATATCATTGGGGAGAAGAGTAGCCAGCGACATACAGATCATCGTGAACCAAGAGGATAGTGGTGGTTTAAAGGATCAATTGGTTGCCGGCAGATGCAACATGGCTGACGAAATTCCTCCATAAACGGGAGTAGATATTAAGGCGTTTAATTTCTTCTAAAAGTGGGATCGTAGATTGAAGTGGGTTCAGCCGAGCACAGGATGTTTCTGCGCCGTGCGGCGACTGGTCAAGGCACATCAGCTTATTGCTTTATCTGGGAAGTTGTACAGAAGAGCCCTGCACGTGACCATGTCCGCACGGACACGGTGGCCGAGTTCGGAGGATAGGAAGGACCCACAGCGGATGGTTGCCCTGAACATACAAGATTCCTACTTCCTTACGGTTATAGCACAACGTCTGTTTGACCAAATGCGAGCCAGTGGATGAATTGCGACAACATATTAGGTGGGGCCCCTAAGTGTTCTTTCTTCATGATTTTCTAAGGCCGACAAGGAACCTTCAAGGTGCCGTAGACGTATCCTCGGCCTGCTTCTCCGGTTGCACCGCATTTGCGCGTCGCCTGGAAGTTGTCCTCTACCATGAAATCGGCCCAGACAAGAAACCGCGGAGACCTCGGTTTCACGGCGACTTCGTTCATTGATCCCGACAAAATATTCTGCCTCCCAACGAAAGAAATGAGATGAGTCATGTATATTGAAGAAGGATATCTGATGGAATGCACCGGCTAACAACCAATGGTTAATCTCAATTTGCCCCGAAGCAGACCGATGTGTTTAAGTTTACGCCTGATGAAGAAAGGCAGATTCCCCGCGACCAGCTGGACAGCATATATCTGGATTCGCTTCAGTTTACCTTGTCGTGTCGTGTCGTGTTGTGTCTGTTGTGTCGTATGTACGTCTATCTGTATACCCAAAGAAGAGATAAGCAAGGCGTTTATCTAAACCAAGGCCGGAGTTACGAGGATCTACCTGCAAGGGAATAGATGAATGAAGACAGTAATCGTTCCTGGATAGAGAGGACGGAGCCGTAAATGGTTCTTGTGGGGTAGATTGCATTGCCGGAGGAAATCTGAGAACTCACTTGACCGTGAGTCTCTCGCCGAAAAATAGAATTGAAGATGCAAGTGAGAATCATTCAGATTGTTGAAAGAGAATGGACATGCGCCGGTTAGTTACACACGGTGTCACTGGCAACGCGTGTGTAGCTGAGTTCTGCATATGGGTTGAAGCATGACAAAATTTTAATTATAGATGGGCCTCGCTGAGATGGCAACGAAGAAGACATCAGTTAATGCAGCTTATCAGCACTCCACAGGCCATGCATACCAATAGTCGAGAACAAGGCGTGTGTGGAGACCTTTGATTTCTGGCCGAGGAGCAGGATTGCATCGTGACATTCATCCAAGGCTAATCACACTTTTCATTCCGAGGTTATGGACGCCCGTTGCGAGACTCCTGTTTCGCTAATTCGAGATCGGAAGGCAGTTACACGAGACGATGTGAAGCATGCAGGTCTAATTCTCCGGATCCCGTCAAATACCGATGAGTTCCCCGCGGCGATTTTGCTATGTTATGTTTCCTGCGCGGGATGAGTCTGTAAGGTGTGATATATGATAGCTTGAGATCGGTCCGAATGCGATCCCGCGTCGAGCACTTTCCGGAAGAGTCAAGGTAGACCATATGTACTATATGTTCTACAAGGAGACAAAATCGACAAAGTAGTGATCATTTATTTTATCTGATCGCGTATTGTGTCAGTACTTGCCACTTCCAAACTCCATTCCACTGTGGCTAGTACAGAGGAGAGGTTATGCTCTGCGCCGCCTCCAGCAGGTCCTTGCTCGAAAGAAAAAAAAGGCAAAAAGAGCTCAATATCCCCTTCCATGCAACTGACGCTAGCAGCCTCTTTCATTAAGATACAAGTCCTAGTCGCCCGCCGAGGATGGGCAGCCAACATATCATTTCTCTCTCTTCCAGACTTGCACGTTCAAACAAGTGCGTTTTTTTTCTGCGCGTTGTGATAAGTGAAATACAAACACGTGCTGTGACTCCTTCGCTCACTAATCAGGATTACGCTACCGCGTCTTATAAATTCCCGGGAGCATCCATACTTCCTACTTACTACATATCGACCCGCTCGACGCAATGACTCACGTTCTTCCTGACCTCTTCTACCCATATGATGCCCTCGAGCCGTACATTTCTCGCCAGATTATGGAACTCCACCACAAAAAACACCATCAAACTTACGTGAATGCTCTCAACGCTGCTGAGGCCGCGTACGCCAAAGCCTCTACTCCCAAGGAGCGCATTGCTCTTCAGGCTGCTCTCAAGTTCAACGGTGGTGGTGAGTTGCTTGATTTTTATCGATCTTATCAGATCTTATCTTGTGTACTGTTCTTATCCAGGACACATTAACCACTCCCTCTTCTGGAAGAATCTTGCTCCCGCCGCTGAGAAGCAAGGACCCGGTGGAATTCTCAGAGATGGACCTCTGAAAACTGCGATCGAAGCTGCATTTGGAAGCCTTGATAACTTTAAGAAGGAATTCAATGCTGCGACTCTTGGTATCCAGGGCTCAGGCTGGGGTTGGCTCGTACGTTGCATTTTTCACAAAATCTTTCTTCTTCTTCTAACGTCTCTATAGGGCTATAACAAAAGTACGAAGCGTCTTGAGATCGCGACCACTGCCAACCAAGATCCTCTGCTCCACCTTGTCCCTATCATTGGTGTCGATATTTGGGAACACGCTTTCTATCTTCAGTACCTCAATGTCAAGGCGGACGTACGTCATCCTCACTAACCTGAACATTATCCTATGCTCAACATATGCTCTTAGTATTTAAATGCCATTTGGTCTGTCATTAACTTTGAGGAGGCTGAGAAGCGCCTACTCGATGCTTGAGGAAAGTGGTACATGAAATATAATATACGTCGAAAGTGCACGAATGTACGAAGATGCTGGTTATGTACAATGTTAGTCACAAGCCATTGCAACCTCTTGATAAGCTAGTTATTGGTTTTCCACTCAAGGTTTTTTTTTGGCTATGGGCTGCATGCACACTGTTTCATACCCTATTGGCTTTCGTTACTGAAACCAGCGAGTAGTTCCGTCCCAATTTTACAATTTCATCGACAGATGCTTTCCGCTTGGAATTTAGGCACCAATGGGGGTGTGGTGGTGGTTCAATCCCAACCAACATAGTGCAGCAGATCCTACTAGGCTTTGGAATACCATATAGCGGGCGGTACCTTCTGAATATATGAAAATATAGATATCCAAACAATCCAACGACCAAAAAGAAAGCAGAGTGAAAAGACATGTGATCACCTCATGACAGAATGCAAATGCCCAGCTAGCTTAAAACTGAACAGAAATTTCCAGTTAGCCTTTACCTGGACGAAAAGAAAATGCTGATCAAGATGAACTTGAAGTATCACTTCAACGAGTAAGACGCCATTAATAATGAGATAGATTCCAAGAGTCGATATCTTATTGTCTCTGAAAATTGGATGCCATCATCTGCCACTAAATTCATGGAGAAAGAACAAAGAAGTGTGAATAGATAGACAGCATGGTTCAGTGATAGACCTAAATTAGTGCCGTAAACCAAATCAACCAGGCTTGACTCCAAAATAGTAATAAGTGCAGAAAGGGAATATTATTTGGAGATCCAGAATCAATCGAGTAATACCAGTCGCAGCTATGAAAGACAAAGTGAAACAAGCTAAACATCTTTTGAGCAAAGCTTGTACAGTTCAAATTTCCACCAGGAGTTGAGAATTGAATCAAGTCAGTCTATTTCAGCACCCACCATCCTCTACGACACACCGAAGAGAAATTGACCCCATGCTAGACACAGGCAGAAAACATGACCAAATTTGTGCTACAGTTGACTGGCTCATAATGCATACGGGTCGGACCAACCAAAAACCGATGCAATATGAGATTTA